>VSMD01126932.1:0-54263 GCA_008750895.1 Mirza zaza
CCCCCCCTCCTCCCCCCCTCCTCCTCCTGCTCCAGACGCCACTGTCATCCCCATTTTGTGGATGGGGACGCTTAGCAAAGCTCAGGACACCAGGGCTTCTGAGGTGCACGCCCGGTTCTGGTGGCTGTGCGACCTGGGGCCAGTGCGAAGGTCTCTGTGCTCACCCTCACACGGGCTGCTTGCTCGCTGCTCTGCACCCGAGGGTGCGGGCCTCCGGCGGAGCCCCTGGGGTGGGCGCACCTTGGCTCCCAGAGGAGCCCGTCTCCTCAGAGGGCCTTCAGACGGGCGTTGAGCCCAGGCCTACGGCCAGCCTGGGATGAGACAGAGGCCACCGACCCGCTTCACTGGCCCCTGGCCCTCCTCGCCGGGCGCTGACGGGGTCTCTCCCCTGGGGGGCTCTGCAGGCGGACGCCCACACGCAGTTCCCCGAGCAGGGCAGGTTCCTGCAGCTGCAGGCCCTGAGCACGGCCGACGGCGGCGACTACAGCTGCACGGCCCGCAACGCCGCGGGCAGCACCCGCGTGGCCTTCCGCGTGGAGATCCACAGTGAGTGTGGCCCGCCCTGCCCCGTGCCCCCTCAGAGCGACAGGCCCCAGCCCCGCTCCCTCTGTGCCCTCCCCAGCGTCGCCCACCATCCGGCCGGGACCGCCCGCAGTGAACGCCTCGGCGAACCAGACGGCCCTGCTGCCCTGCCGGGCCGACGGCGTGCCCCCGCCCCGCGTGAGCTGGAGGAAGGACGGGGCCCCCCTGGATCCCGGGAGCCCCAGGTGGGAGCTGGAAGGGGTGGCCTCCAGAGGGTCTCGGGTGCCTCTCTGTGGGTTGTAAACGGGAACCCGCTGGGCAGTCAGAGCAGAAAAGCGTGTTTACCGTCAGGACGCGGGTGGCCCTCGGAGCACAAGGACAGGCAGGCCACTCACGCTCTTGCCGATCGATCGCTGCTCTCTCCGCGCGTGGCCTTCGTGTCTCTCTCCCTCCCTCTCTCACCCTCTTCCCCTGTGAGCATGCCAGAGATGCCCCCCAACACCCCCGGGCTCCCAAGTGTACTGCTCCTCCGCCCACACAACCTAGCGAGTCATCTGTAGTCCCAATTCCAAATGCACGGGGCGGAGAACGCCATTGGCCCAGCCTGAGTGGCGTGTCCGTCCCCAAGTCCAGTCTGTACAGACATGGCCCGGGGAAGGGCACTTCTCGGATCTAGGGCCCGATCCCAGAAAGAGTGGGGTCCCACTGTGTCCTGGGGGAGACCTGGGGCAGCCCCTCTCTCTCTACCTTTCCAATGCTGGCTTGGGGTGTGGGAGCGGCCCATGGCTGTGACCTCTGACCTTGGCCTCGTGGACACAGGACTCTGACTTCTGAGTTAGCATCTTGCTGGGGAAAAGCCAGGGCAGAGGAGAGGGCCCCACCGGCCTACTGGTCTCCATGGCAACCCCTCCCTCCACTCCAGGTTCGAAGTTCTGCCCGACGGTTCCCTGAGGATCCAGCCAGTCCTCACCCAGGACACAGGCCACTACCTCTTCCTGGCGTCCAACTCCGCTGGCTCCGATCGGCAAGGCCGCAACCTCCAGGTCTTTGGTAGGTCGCCCAAGGAAGGGCGTGTTCCCTGCCTTCAACATCCAGTCCCTGTTGGGGACCAGTCCTGCTTAGCTTTGGGTCACCCCAGCCGTCAGGAGCCAAGGGCTGTGGTCTTCAAATGTTTGGACCACGAAGCCCATTAGTAAAATGTTTCGAGCCTGCACAGGCAGAGGTGCAGGTTTATTTTTATGCATGTACCGAGCACGCCTACTGCGACACCCTTCTGTTAGCGCGTGAGAAGGCGTGTGCAGAACGGCTGAACATCTGAAAGCTTAGATTCAAAGTCGCTGGAATCGGGCATTCTAATCTCCTTCCACTGCAATGGACGGCCTGGCTGGAGGCCGCCCTGGTGGACCCGGCCTCGGGCAGGGGCTGACGGGGAGTCGAGTCCTGGAGGCCTCACTGGAGGACAGGCGGAGAGGGACGCGGGCTCAGGGGTGAGGGAGGCCCCAGCACCCTGGCCTTGGGGGCCTGTGGGAAGCTCCCTCGGGAGTTTCTCTTGCCCCACCGTGTCCTGGAGACAGGCTGAGTGCCTTCGCCCTGGGCTCTGCTTCGGGGAGCCCCTCGCCCCCGCCTCCGCTGCACCCTGTCTCCTGACCACTGCCCTCTCCCCAGAGCCTCCAGCCATCGCCCCCGGCCCCTCCAACCTGACCCTGACTGCCCACGCCCCAGCCTCGCTGCCCTGCGAGGCCAGCGGCGCCCCCAAGCCCCTGGTGGCCTGGTGGAAGGACGGACAGAAGCTGGACTTCCGCCTGCAGCAGGGCGCCTACCGGTAATGGGCCGGCCCACGGGGCGGGGACGGAGCAGAAATGATGCACAGTGTGCTCGGGTCTCACCAAACCCGGGACCAGAAGGGTGTCTGGCCTTGGGGGCCGGGCAGTCTCTACACTAAGGCAGGGGTGAGAGCATTTGGGACACACGACCAAATAGAGTGTGTGACCTTTCTATCCATCTCAGTCACTACTTGTTTAAAAACAAGATGTGGCAGCCCGGCTGCGCCTGGGCGTGGGACCGGCCCGGGAACCTGGTCTCTCAAATGTGGCTGACCCTCGCATGGTCACTGCGGGTATTAAAGGAGCCGAGTCGGCGGTGGATTCGCCAAACGCCTGTGGCGTCAGGTGCCAGCTCGCCACGGAGCTGTGTGTCTGGAGCAGGTGCTCGGTGAGCCCGAGCCTTCTGCCCGGGAATTCGAACGTGGTTATTATGACAGAAGCCATCGTAGGGCCGGGCACAGGGGCTCACGCCCGTCATCCCAGCACTTTGGGAGGCCGAGGAAGGAGGATCCTTGGGGTCAGAAGTTCAAGCCTGGGTGACATAGTGAGACCCTGTCTCTACAAAAAATAAAAAAAATTAGCCGGGCATGGTGGTGCAAGCCTGTAGTCCCAGCCACTCAGGAGGCTGAGGCAGGAGGCTCGCTTGAGCCCAGGAGTTCCAGGCTGCAGTGAGCTATGATCACACCTAGTGACAGAGCAGGACCCTGTCTCTTAAAAAAAAGGCAGTTATCCTAGAGGGTTACCGTAGCAGAGCAAACACGCAGGGTTACAGGGAAAGCCAGAGATGAAAATAAAAATCACCCCCCAAGCCCAACAGCTAGACCTTTTGGGGTAGAAACTTCTAGAAGAAACCTTTAGCGTCAGGCAGGGCCAGGAGCTGGACGTAGGAAAGGGAGATGGTCGTGAGACCCACATCCAGACTGCCCCTCGGGAAGGCCGCGCTGGCCGGCACTGCCCATTAGCTGTCTGTCCGTCCGCCCAGGCTCCTGCCCTCCAACGCCCTGCTGCTCACGGCCCCCGGCCCCCAGGACGCGGCCCAGTTTGAGTGTGTGGTGAGCAACGGGCTGGGCGAGGCCCGCAGGCTCTACCACGTGACCGTTCACGGTGAGTCGGGGCAGGAGGCGGAGGAGGAGGGCAGCGCGTCCCACTCCGGGGCTCTCTCCCGCCTGCGGGGTGGCGCTGGCTTCCTTACAGCCTTCCTGCGCTGCGTGGGACGCCTCCTCCAGGAAGCCCTCCCAGATCCTGCTTTCCCACCCTGATACAACCCTAGCCCAACACAGTTCCTGGCATATGGGAGCTCACGGGAGAGGCCCCTCCCAATCCAGAATGTTCCAAACCCAGTCTGACCTTATCACCCCAGTTTGAAGTCCCTCCCTCCCCGGCTGCACGCTTCCCTCAGGATAGAGTGCAAGATTTCACCTGGGCTGCAAGGCCCTGTGTGGTCTGGCCCTGCCGACTCCCCAGGCTCAGCTCACCCCGGGCCTGCCTGGCGCTGGGGTCCAGTCCTGCTGCTCAGCTTTTTGTTCCTCACCTCCGGGCCTTTGCACATGCTGTTCCCTCTGCTGAAACACTCTTCCGGACAGCCAGCCAACACCTGCTTTCCTTCAGCTCTCAGGCTGAACGCCACTGCCCCTGGGGCCCTCCCTGGCCTGCCCCCCCCAGCTTCCTCAAAGCCCCCTTCTCCTGTGGGACCCACGCTCTGAAGCTGCCAGGCCAGTGTCGCTACTGAAAGCTGGCCGTGCCTGTCTCCCTGTGCCCCAGCGTATTTGCTGAGTGAGCACCTGTGACTTCTCCCTCTGCTGCCCTGCCTTCCTACCCGGCCCTTGGTCACTAACGTCACCTGGTGTCACCTGGGGTCTCAGCATCGTGTATACAGTTCTCATGCCCCGGGCCCGTGGCCATGAGCTCCCGGCTGTTCCCAGCAGGGCCTCACACCTGGTCTCGGGTTTCAGGGCCTCCCACCATTGCTGATGACCAGACAGACTTCACCGTGGCCACGATGGCACCTGTGGTCCTCACGTGCCACAGCACGGGCGTGCCGGCCCCAGCCGTGTCCTGGAGCAAGGCGGGCACCCAGCTAGGACCGCGGGGCAGTGGCTATCGTGTCTCACCTCTGGGTGAGTCGGGGTCGCCGCAGACAGACACAGCTGAGGGGAGACAGGGAGAGCGGCCGGAGAGGGCGGAAGGAGCCCACGTGGTAGAGCAAGGTGGAAAGTTCTGGACTGGCTCTGCCACTCACTTGCTGTGTGACCCGGGAGAACCCCCTCGCCCTCTCTGGGCCATAGACCCTCCTCCGTGCACTGCAGGGTCGAGAGCCCCGGGGCTTGTGGGCAAATCAGTGCTGTTTCATGAGAAAAATAACAGCTGCCTGCGAGCGTTTGTAGACCTGCTCGTATCCCGTTAGAAGGCCCGTCCTTTATTCTGAAGTGATGCTCTCGGTCTCCTGGTGTTGAGGGTTCCTTTCTTTGATGAAGTTAAGGTAATGGTAGACGGTGATTGTTTAAATGTCTTTGCTCGTCAAAATAAAAAGTTGGCCACTATACAGGGCTTCTCCAAATTAAATGTGTCAGTTGGTTAGTGAAACCCTGACGTCTAGGAGCCGCTTGGCCGGATCTGTGGTCTCGAGCCCTTCGGGAGCGATAGCCCTTCCTTCCAGTGAGTGGTGGCAGCAAAGCCAGAGACCCGGTGGGCAGGGCTGCGGGCTGGCCGGCGTCCAGCGGGCCTGGCTCCCCTCGCCCACCCAGCAGGGCCCGGTGGTCCACGGAGGACAATTCAGAGACAACTTCACTCGCCTACGGAGGGGCAGCCTGCAGTCTGGGAGGGTTAAATGGTGTTCGTTGAGGCACCAAGGCTGAGGCAGGGAGGGCAAAGGGAGGACAGAAGAGGCAGTAGTCCCGGGAGGCTTCCTAGAGGAGGTGAGTTTTTAGCAGAGCAAGGTGAGAACAGCAGAGAGTGGGAACTGTGGGTTGAGGATCCCGTGCGGGGTGTGGCAGATCCTGGAACTTGACAGCTGGAAGAGGTTAGAGACCATCTTGTCTGATTCTTCACTGTACACATGGGGAAACTGAGGCCCAGAAAGTGGGAGGAACTTGCCTGTGGTTATGCTTCAGGCAGGGAGCAGAGGCAGGCCTAATGCCCAGATTCTCGCATCGTCTCGCCCCCGTGCTGTTCACAGACAGGCAGGGGGCAGGTTGGGTGGCCTGGACCAGACACGTCATGGTGGGGGCGTATATGAGCCCTGCCGCCTCCATCAGGGACCTCTGTCCCCACCCCATGACCGCTCCCACCACAGGCGCTCTGGAGATCGGGCAGGCCCTCCCCATCCACGCCGGCCACTACACCTGCACCGCCCGCAACTCCGCTGGCGCGGCCCACAAGCACGTGGTCCTCACCGTGCAAGGTAAGGGTCCCGGCCCAGGCCGCCGAGGGAGCCGGTGGAGAGCTAGAGGCAGGTGGGGCGTGGGACGGAGGTGAGGCCGGGGCCCCGAGGCAGGACCTGCCGCTGACCAGACTCGCTGGGGGGATTCTCTGGGAGGGAAACATCGGCCCCGGCGTCCTCGTTGCTGCATCCGAGGTTTCCAGAACCCCAGTTCCCTTTAGAGGCCTCTCCGGGTGCTCAGAGGCCCCCTGGTTGGCGGAGCTGGTGTTAAGGTGTCCCCAGGGACCTCCGCATTCCGTCCCTTGCAGCCGCCCCCACGGTGAAGCCGCTGCCCAGCGTGGTCCGGGTGGTGGCGCAGGAGGAGGCGCTGCTGCCCTGCGAGGCCTCGGGCATCCCCTGGCCAACCATCACCTGGCAGAAGGAAGGCCTCAGTGTCCCTGCAGGTGAGTGTCCCTGCCAGCCAGCCAGGAAGGGAAGAGTATGGGCCTGGGGTCCTCCTTCCAGCCCAGGAGACCCCGCAAACCTGCTCCAGTTCCCAGAAAGCGCCCGGCCTGCCCGGACACGCCCCACACCCCTGCTCTGGCTCCACCCCCTGCCCTCTTCCCTCCTGCTGCCACCGCAGCTGGAGATGCCATCTGAGCACTCGGTGGCTGAGTCCTGAGGTCAGGGACAGGCAGTGGCTGGCCTGGGCTCTGGGCTGGGCTTCCCGGCTGTCACTTGGTCACTTGTGCCCCCAGCAAGTCATTTGCTGCCTGTCAAATGGAACAGCCCAAGCCGCCCTCCTCTCCTCCCCGGGTCCCCACCCCAGCCACTGGTCCCCAATTTCCTCCCCCACATCCAGGAGCAAGTACCCAGGTCCTACCGAGCGGACAGCTGCGGATTGTTCGTGCCAGCCCCGAGGATGCCGGGAACTATTTCTGCATCGCCCAGAACAGAGCAGGCAGCGCCCTGGGGAAAACGCGGCTGGTGGTGCAAGGTGGGCCTGAGGAGGGGCCACGGTGGACCCTGGTGACCAGGGGCCTGGGGCTCCTACAAGCGTCTCCGTTCGGGGCCTGGCTCTGGGCCCTGGCAGGGCACATCCCTGCGTGCGCCCTAACCTCAGCACCGCTTCTGGCCCTGGAATGAATTAAGGTGAAAAGTCTCTCATCTTGTGCCTGACTTCTGGCTTCAGGCAGAAACTCCCATCCCCCACCTTCTCTCTGGCCCCTCCTGCGACACTAGTCTGGCTTCCTTCATTCACTCTGGCTGTGCCTTAGCAGCGGGCACTTCCGTCCCTTCCCCTGCACACACACAATCACCTGTGCCCTTCCCCTAGTTCGACCGATCACTGCCTCCAGAGGTGAGGGGACAGCACTGGCCGGGCACATGCAGGACAGCGGGCCGTGCCTTGGCTCCAGTGGCCTGCTCCGTGCTGTCTCGGGGACTGTCCCTGCCCGAGCTGTGTAGGGCTGGGGCGGACTTGGCTGTGAATGCAGAGGGCTCCTGGCTCCCTGCTCCTCCCAGCCTCCTTGTCCTGTGTGTGTCCCTCCCTGGTGACTAGGAGCATCTCTGGTCACCAGATAGCCAGCCAGGGACCTCCACTCTGCCCCCAGAGCTGCTCCTCCCCGAGGGCGGCTTTGTGACAGCTGCTCTGCTTTGGGCCCTGAAAGTGGCCCAGCACGAGGAGTCTGTGCCCCAGTGGAGCCTGCCCAAGGCCTGTGTCCCGAAGCTCTTAGTCTTCGTGTTTGTGTGTGTGTGCGTGCGTGTGCATGTGTGTGCGTGTGTGTGTGTGTGTGTGTGTGCACATGCACGCACAGGTGCAGTGGGGTCACCCATCACAGTTTCATCAAACCCAAGAGTTAATGACCTATGGCTGAGGAGCTGGTGGGGGCAGCTGATGGCTGGGGAGGGCCGAGGGGCCGTGCAAGGGCCAAAGGCACTGGGGTGGGGCAGCTCTTCCCCAGCCCAGGTCCGAGCGGGCCTCCCTCTGCCCGCAGTCCCACCGGTGATCGAGAACGGCCTCCCGGACCTGTCCACCACCGAGGGCTCCCACGCCCTCTTGCCCTGCACGGCCAGGGGCAGTCCCGAGCCCGACATCACCTGGGACAAAGATGGCCAGCCCGTGTCTGGCGCCGAGGGGAAGTTCTCCGTCCAGCCTTCCGGAGAGCTGCTGGTGAAGGACGTGGAGGTGAGGGGCACAGCAGGAGTGACGGCGGCTGCCCTGGGAGCAGCAGACATCTGCTGAGGCCACTGCTTGCCATGTCCTGTGCTGAGCACTGCAGCCCCAGGGGCTGGACATAAGCATTGTCACCCCACATACGGGTGACAACACTGAGGCTCAGGGTGGACCTAGTTGTCCCAAGACACGCTGTTGCCAGGAGGCAGAGCCCACATTTGAACCTAGACCACAGGGACCAGCTCGGCAGTCAGGGTGGGGGTGGTGGTGACAACTTTGTGTCCCACAGTCACCTGGTGGTTTTCAACCTCGCTTTGACGTTGAACGTGCCCTGTGGTCTCGGGAGGTGTTGAGCCAGGGGTGTGGGTGGGACCCGGACCCCTCCCCGTCAGCACCCATCAGAGCCTGCAGCATGGCGAGCCGCTCTCCGGGGCGCTGAGCGGGGTGCGCGCCTGGGCGTCTGGCGCCTGGACCCTGCCCCAGGGAGCCGGGTGGTGCTGTGATGAGCGCCCAGCCCTGCCTGGACGCGCCACGAAACTCCCCCTCCCAGAGCCTCCCTGGCCCCTCTATAAAGGCACCGAGAGTGGGCCCCGCCTCGGGGTGACTCAAGCGGGGGTGAGCTGGTGCAGGTTGAGTTCTGCGCACAGGGTCTGGTACACAGTAGGCGCTCAGTAAATGAGAACTGCTGTGATCGTGCAGTCGGGCTGGGATCAGGAAGGAGCAGAGCCTTCTGAAGGCTGCCAAGGAGTGCAGTGGTGCAGCCCACCCGCTTACTAGCTGTGTGACCTCGGGCGAGTCGCTTCACCTCTCTGGGCTGGACGGTCCATGGGAGTCTGCGAGGGAGTGGGTCCCCGCTGGCATCCTGGCCCACGCCGGGGGTGGGGGGCAATTCTCCAGTCACCTCCCTTTGCCCCCAGGGCCAGGACGCTGGCACCTACACCTGCACTGCTGAGAACGCCGCGGGCCGGGCCCGCCGCCGCGTGCACCTCACCATCCTGGCGCTGCCTGTGTTCACCACCCTGCCTGGGGACCGCAGCCTGCGCCTCGGGGACAGGCTGTGGCTTCGCTGTGCCGCCCGGGGCAGCCCCACACCCCGCATTGGCTGGATGATCGACGACCGGCCAGTCGCAGGTCTGGGCCAGCCGGGCACATGGGACAGAGACCAGGACCCTGGGAGGCCGAGGAGGGAGGGCAGGAGGGGAGACCCAACCCAGCAGATAGGAGGAGGCTGTCAGCCGGCCCTTTGGTTCTGGGTCTCCAGACGGGGTGCTATGCAGGGGACAGAGCACACCCAGCTGTGGCCACATCCAACAAGCCATGTCTCAGGGACGGCACGAAGCCACCTGAGAAGACGACTCAACCCAGAGACCACAGGGCCGGGAGGGAGGCCTGTGTTCCAGCCCAGGGCTGCTGCTCCCATCGTGGGACCTCAGCCAAGCCCTGGGTGGCTCTGCCCTCCCACTGGGGACCCTGCATCTCTAATTCAGAGTCCACAGGTGTGAAGCACCTCTGCACACCTCTGACGAAGGCCTGGCTGGGCCCCGCCACCTCCCTGGGGAGGGACTGGGGGCCCGTGGCTCAGCCTCCCTGAGCCCAGCTTCTTCACCTGCAAAGTGGCGGTAACAGGGGTCCCGAGACAGAGCGGCAACGCAGGGGCCGCACTTGGCACCAGGCCTCCCCCAGAGTAGACGCCCAGGCGAGGGGGATGCTGTCCTTGTGCCTGCGGTGAGGCAGTGTCTGCCCCATGGCAGGGGAAAGCAAGGTCCAGTGATAGAATCCACCGCTAGAAGCCACAACAGTGTCTCTGCAAGTGCCACACGCCCATCGTCCCCCACGACCCTCCTGTGACCCCTTGGCAAGCTCATAGTGTGCACCTGGGAGTGACAAAACCCTCTAACATGGCCTGTGCCTCCCACGGGCGGGTGTCTTGGTCATCCCCCACCCAGGGCGAAGGGACACTCCCTGTTTCTGCGTGTTTATTTGGCACCTGCTGGGTACCCAGGCCTGAGGGAAGTGTGGGGGCAGGAGTTCCCTGCACCTGTGCTCAGGGTCCCCGTGTCCTTTTCCACCGCAGAAGGGGTGTCGGAGCAGGATGGGGGCAGCACGCTGCAGCGGGCAGCAGTCACCAGGCAGGACAGCGGGACCTACGTCTGCTGGGCCGAGAACAGAGTGGGCCGCGTACAGGCGGTCAGCTTCGTCCACGTGAAGGGTAGGGCCCAGCCCAGGCGGCCTTTCTCTCGCGACTTCCCTGGACCCCGATCTGTTGGTTTTCTGAGAAACTGGCCTCCTGTCCTCAGACGGTGGCTGTCCGCCCTGCTGCACACAGAACCCCCTGGGGACTTTCCGAGACCCCGGGGCCCAGGTTCCACCTCCCACTCCGTAAACCAGCCTTTCTGGGTGGCACCTGGGTGTCAGTGTTTCTGACCCGGCAGCGCCGGCTGCAGGGAGAGTTGGACTGTGACCAGTGGGCCTGCGGCACCACCTGCAGCCGGGCGGTGCCAGGGTGTGGGAGGGCCTGGGGGCCAGGACACCTGGCTGAAAGATGCCCAAAGCTCGCCAGCCTGCCAGTTGTCCCCTGTGGCCTTGCCCCACCCAGAGCAGCACAGTGACCCTCAGCGATGCCGTAACTTAGTCTGCTCAGCTCCAGGGTGGGTGGGGCTCGAGGGAGGGAACGAGCAGCCCCAGGCACCAGGGCGCAGCCACAGCTCTTGGTAGGTCCACTCTCAGGAAACAGGAAGGATGGAAACCGGCACAGGGCATCCAAGAGTGTTTGAGAGGCCCATGAAACTCCCAGTGTTGCCGTGCACAGCAGGGGTGTCCTGATGTTCTTGTTTTCTGTAGCTCTTGATTTCCAAAGTACCAGCAGGTCCTCTGCAGCTGGCGTAACCCATCTGTGGGAGCGAGGGTCTGACACACGTAACACTGCACTCCTGCCTGTGCCCGTCTCAGGCATCACTAGTCAATCACAGCACCATTCCCACTCAGCTTCAAATCCTTCTCAGCACAGTTCCTGGTAGCTGCAGCCAGTCTGTGACCTGACCCATGACACGATGCCCTGATGTGTATGATGCCAGGCTAGCAGGAGCCTTTGTAGGCCCCTGGGGGCAGGGGGTGGGCAGGACACTGGGGACAGGTTTAGGGGAGGTTGAGCCTAAGGGGAGCCTGTCCCCTGACCACCTGCTTGATGTCACCCCATGCAGAGGCTCCTGTCCTGCAAGGGGAGGCTTTCTCCTACCTGGTGGAACCCGTGGGGGCCAGCGTGCAGCTCGACTGTGTGGTCCGTGGAGACCCAGCGCCCAACATCCGCTGGCTCAAAGACGGCCTTCCGCTGCAAGGCAGCCGCCTCCGGCACCGGCTGCAGAATGGCTCCCTGGCCCTTCCCAGGACTGAGGCAAGGCGGGGCCTGGCACCCTGGGGGGCACCCGGGACAACCCTGTGCTTTTTCTGACTGTTCAGGAGGGTTCTTTAGGTTGGCACCCCCTCTACTGTCTGCAGAGCACTTCCCTGCCCGGTCCCCAGACATCTCCCACCCCTACCTAGGGTGACCTCCAGCCAGTGACTTAGTGAGAAATCAGTGAGATGACTTATACCAGGGATTTAAGAGTGGTCGCTGGGTAATTCCCCTAAAGTTTTATTATTATTAACAACCCCGGGGGCAGGGTAGGCAGGTAATAGTGTCCCCATTTGACAGATGAAGACACTGACACTCAGAGAGGCCACAAGCATTAAGTGAAGGAGGCAGGACCCCACCCAGCTCTCCTGGCTCCTGCTTCATGCTGTTCCCAAAGCCTCGGGCACTGGGCCAGCTGCCTCTCTCCTTCCCTCTGTGTCCCGAGTGCCAGTGATTGTGCAGACATCCATAAGTCAGTCCTGACTCAAGTTCATCTTTGGGGCCCTAGTCTTGCCCGTGTGGGAGCCTTTGTCTGGATAGCAGCAATAATAGGACAGTGGCGGCAGCGGTAGCAGTCATGGCTACTGTTGCCTAGGTACTCTCTGTGGGCAGACACTGCACCTCCGCTTCCCAGTTATCATTTCAGTTAATGCTTGTAGCAGTCCTAGTGGTTACCATTTCTATTTCAGAGCTGGGGAAACTGAGGCTCCAGAGGCATGGGAATGTCCAATATGGGTTCAGTGCAGTAAGCAGTAGGGCTGGGATTCAGTCCCATGTTGGCTTGGCTTCCAAATCTACACCATGCTGGCCCCGACAGTCCCCTGGGAGTGGCATGGATGGTGGCTTCAGGCTGCCCTTGTCCCATCTCGTGGTGGTGCTGCCACTCAGAATGAACTGAGCCAGCGCTCTTCCCGAGTTCCTCGCACATCTGCGAGCAAAGCGTCCTTGGCCACCTAAGTCAGGGAAACGCTGCAAACCGCGTCCCTTCTGGAAGAGTCAAGGTGCACGTTGGGACAGGAAGGGCCCTGAGAAATCCTGCAGTTCAGAAACGTGTTGTTGTCTGACTCAGTGTCTCCCAAACCTACTCGGCCGTGGAAACTGTTTTCCCCAATAATTCCCAAATAATGTGCCGCTGAACAGCAGGATTTCAGTGCGCACGGTTTGGAAGAGGTGGATCTAGATCGCGCTTTTGCGCGGTGGCTGACGTAGGGCGGTTATTCCATCTCCTTAGTCAACCCCGGTCGCGGGTGTGCAAAGGGGCCGGGCTCTCTTTGCACGCCTATTTGCAAGTGGCCACAGAGGCCCCTCGGATGCGCTGCGGGGACTCGGGTGGCCCCGGAGCTTTTATTCTTTAAGCTCCTTGCTGGCTGGATGGGTCTGGGTCCGGTCGCCCCTCACGTGCCTGGCCGCGCCGAGCTGCTGGTCATCTCTCCTGAGCAGCCGCCCCCCACCGCCCACCTGCAGAGGGACGACGCAGGACAGTACCAGTGCCTGGCAGAGAACGAGATGGGCACAGCAAGGAAAGTGGTGCTGCTCGTGCTGCAGAGTGAGTCCGGGCTCCCCTTCCCCCAGTGGGGTGGGGTCGTGGGAGGTGGCACCCAGGGACAGCGGTGTCTGATGTGGCCACAATTTTTAAAAAGTAAAAAACTTCACCCATCATAAGCATACAGTTTAGTGATTCTTAGTAAATTTACAGAGTCGTACAACCTGTGCCATGCCCGTTCTCAGAAGATTTCCGTCATTCCAGGAAGTTCCCTCTGCCCATCTGCAGTCAGTCCCTGCTCCCACCCTAGCCCCAGGGAACCACGGAGCTGCTTTCTGTTCCTCTAGATGTGCCTGTCCTGGAAATCTCACATGAGTGGACTCATACGTAGCTTTCAGTTCTGGCTGCTTCCACAGATCAATGTTATTGAGTCATCCATGTCATAGCGTGTTACAGCATGTATCAGTACTTCATTCCTTTTTGTTGTTGAATAGCATTGCATCGTAAGGATAGACTACATTTTTTTATCCGGTCACCAGTTACTGGACATTGGATTATGTCTAAAGTTTGGTGATTATGAATAATGCTGCTGTGCACATTTGTGTGCAAGTGTTTGGTGGATATACGTTCTCGTTTATCTTTGGTAGATTCCTAGGAGTGTAATTGCTGAGTGACATGGTAAGCGTAGGTCTCACTTTTTAAGAAACCACCAATGGGCTGCACCATTTTATTTTCCTTCCAGCAGCATGTGAGGTTTTGGTTTGTCCATATCCTGGCCACTAGTTGGTAATGTCAGTGTTTTTATTTTAGCCATCAGAGGGGGATGACATGATGTCTCACTTCATCTGTGTTCCCCTAATAACTACTGACACCGTGCATCTTTTCATGTAATTACGAGCCATTCATAGATCCTCTTTGGCTCAGTATATGTTCAGAATTTTTGCTTTTTTATTCTTCTTAGAAACAGAGTCTCACCCTGTTGCCCAGGCTAGAGTGCAGTGATATGATCACAGCTCACTGAAACCTCGAATTCTTGGGCTCAAGTGATCCTCCTGCTTCAGCCTCCCAAGTAGCTAGGACTACAAGCTCACACCATCATGCCTGGCTACTTTTTTAATTTTTTATGGAGACAGGATCTCATTGTGTTGCCCAGGCTGGTCTCAAACCTCTGACCTCAAGTGATCCTCCCACCTCAGTTTCTCAAAGTGCTGGCATTATAGGCATGAGCCACCATGCCTGGCCTGTGCCCTTTATTTAATTGAGTTGTCTTATTAATAAGTTCTAAGAGATCTTTATATAATGTAGCTGTAAGTTCTTCATCAGATATATGCTTTGCAAATATTGCCCCCCAGTCTGTGGCTTCTCTTTGCATTTTCTTAGTGGTGCCTTTGAAGAGCAAAAGTGCTGAAATTTGACAAAGTCCAAATTTATCAATTTTGTATTTTTTTGGATCACCAAACTTTAGATCACTAAATACATTTTGGTGTCATATCTAAAAAAAAAAAAAACTTTGCCTAACCTATGGTCACATTTTCTTCTATAATTTTTATAATTTAAGTTCTTTTGTTAAATTGATTACTAAGTATTTTATTATTTGGGTGCTATTTTGGATGGAATTGTTTTCCTAGTTTGATTTTTAGATTTTTCATTGCTAATATATAGAAATACAGTTGATTTTTATATCATATCATCTATAAATAGAGACAGTTTGACCTCTTTCTCTCCAGACTATATATTATACCTTTAATTTCTTTGCACTGCCTGTTGCATTGATTGAACCCTCTGGTACAATGTTGAATAGAATGGTGTGAGCAGACATCCTTGCCTCCTTCCTAGTTTTAGGTGGGAAGATTCAGTCTTTTACCATTAAGTATGATGTCAGCTGTGAGGTTTTTGTAGCTGCCTTTATCAGGTTGAGCAAGTTCCCCTTTTATACCTAGTTTGTTGAGAATTTTTGTCATGGATGGGGTTGGGTTTCTGGTTCCAGACAAGATGGTACAGATGCACTTCTCCCTGTTGGTCTTGCTAAAACCCTTGGACTTGATGTAGAAGCAAACAGAAAGAGACTCTGGGAAGTAGAGAAAAGGACTATTAACTGTGGATCTTGGGACCTGAGGAACAATATGGTGGTGGATTCCTTGGTTTTCCTTCTTGTCTCTTACATCCTGGGCTGGTTGCTTGAGAAACCAGCAACCTGGAAATACTAATGGGGTCTCACACACACACACACACACACACACACACACGCGCACGCGCACGGTCCCAGCAAGAGCCTGTTCTCTCTTGCTAAAGGGCTAGGAAGGGGCCAACATGGCAAGAAAGAAAACTCGCAGATAACAGCCTCCCTACTCCAGCCAAACACCACGAAAAGTGCCGTCAGATGAGGTGTGATGAAGACAGAACTTCCGCTGCTTGGATCACTGAGCGGGGAGCCCCTCCCACACAGGCCATGTGACGGCCAAGCGAGAGCAAAAAAGGGTGTCCCTGCCATCCCACCCAGGGTGGCCCCAGCCCAGTCTCGCACGAAGCCTGCACTCCCACCCCTGCCCAGGACTACTGAGCACCCCTCCCTGCTCCGGGGTATCAGGGGAGGGGACCCTGGACTTTCACTGTCCCCTGGCAGAAGTGAAGTGGCACCTCCTTTCCCTGGCAGTGTCAGAGAAGGCCTGCTAACTAGGTGGAGACTAGGTAAGGACCCAAGACTTGCAATACGGGAACTCACCTGTCATACCAAGAACAAGAACAGGTGTGACAGCTCACCTGTCACACCAAGAACAAGGAAAATCTCAGCTGAACTGAGAGAAGGCAAGCCACAGACACCAGCTGAGATGGCACATGTTTGAGTAACGTCACAAGGAACTCAAAGCAGCCGTCCTAAAAATGCTTCGGTGCGCAGTTGTGAACAAGACGAAACAGGTGAAAAGACAGGAAATCTCTGAGAAGGGTGGTGTGGAGTGGTTGGAAATCCAGGCAGTTTCGAGTCTGCTGCCGGGTGACACTCCCGCGGCCCGCCCGCTCTGCCCCCGTCGGCCAGGCGTGTGTGGGGAGCCAAGCAGGCCTTGTGTGGCCCCATCATTTCCGGGGTCTCCTGTCACATTTCAGGCTGGTCCTCTGGCTCCTCAGCCAGGGCCACCTCTCGCGCTGGCAGAGCCGTTTCCCGCCTGTTTCCTGCCAGCTTTGCCGCTTCTCCCAGTGACCCTTCTCAGCGCGGCTTCCTGTGCCGCCACTGCGCAGCCGGCCCGTGCGGGCAACATGGCCAGCCCCCGCGGCCAGCCTGCCCTAGGGACACGCCAGCGTGAGCACAGCGGGCCAGGTGGGCACGGACCCAGGCGGGAAGGCCACAGACTGCCACAGTTCATAAGCAAAGAAGCTTTTATGGATGAATGCTTCAGAACGTGTGATTTGCCTTTGGTTGATTTCTAGAGCCCTGAAACCGTTGTTTACGGCTATTTTGTCAAGTCTTCTACTCATTTTGTGGGAGCCGGTTTGCTGGCCTCTTCACCCGCCATGGCTGGAAGTCTTGCCTGTCCTTGTTTTGGCCTTGATTTAAGTTGCATCCTGTCAAATGTGCTCTAGTGTCACTTCTCTCACACAACCGCACTTGTGGCATTGCTCATTCTGTTCACATGGAGTCAGTATATTCGCTGTCGTTGCTGTGTGGCTCTCCACTATGTGGACACACCGCCATTTATGCGTGTGTCCCACTGCAGGTTAGTTTCCAGTTGTGGGCAGTTAATAACCTCCCTGTGCCTGGCTTTGGTAAACATGCACATGCACTTGCGTGGGTCAGGCTGTTGGTTCAGTAGCCGAACTGCTAGGTCATACAGAACACGTGTGTGCAGCTTCAGGAGATACTGGCTGTGGTGTGCCTGTTAATGGTTCCCAAAGATATGTCCCAGAACCTGGAACTGTTACTTATTTGGAAAAAGAATCTTTGAAGATGTGATTAAGTAAAGGATTTGAAATGGGGAGATTGTCTCACATTATCTTAGTGGGCCCTGAGTGCTGTCACGAAGTTTCTTATAAAAGACAGCCAGGTGGAGATTAGATGCACACATACATATGTACAGACATACACACATAAAACATGTACACACATATACACATACATACATACCATACATACAAACACACATGCACACATGCATACACATATATACACCTGCACACATGCGCATATGCACACACATGTACGTGCACACGTGCACACATGTACACACATACAATGTACACATCCACACATAGCGCATATATGCATACACACATACACACGTGCACACACACAAAAGCACAATAAAGACACGGGCAAAGGATGCAGAACTACAGCCTCACGTTGAGACATGCTGGCCGCCACCGGAAGCTGGAAGGGACGAGGAATGGATTCTCCTTAGAGCCTGGTGAGGGAACAAGGCATCTTGACTGTAGCCAGCTGAGGCTGATTTTGGACTTGCAGCCTCCACAAACGTGGGAGGATGAAATTCTGCTGCGTTAAGCCACGAGGTCCGTGGCCATCTGTTACAGCACCGCAGCGAGCTAACGCACCGGTGCAGGGCGTTACGCGCGGCGGTGCCAGCGTGCACTTGGGCGGCAGTGTCACCAGCACTGGGTGCCCCTGCTTTGCCGTTTCAGCCATCCCAGAGAACCCACAGCAGCAAGAGGACAGGAATCATCACCCTCATCTTTCAGATGAGAAAACTGAGGGTCAGGGGTGACATGGTGAGAGTCACTCACAGTAGGTGACAGAGCCCAGTCTGCCCATTTCCTCGGACATCACATAGAGGCAGTTCTGGCAAGTGGCACCTCTTGCTTCCTACATGTTGCCAGAACTTTAGGAAATGACCTAAATGTCCTATGAGAGAGCCTTGGTTTAGGCAAATCACAATAGAGCCAAACAATATAATGCCACGAAGCCACTAAAAACCAATGTGTGACGGCGTGGGAAGGTATTTATCTATGTGGAGTAAAAATAAAAGCAGGTATGTGCAGTGTGACCCTGTTTCCATAAGGAAACAATGTCTGGATGGAAATGCGCAGGAATGGTAGCAGGGTGGGGGGCCGTGTGTCGTTCTGTCTCTTTCCGCCTCACTGTATTTTCCAACGTGTCTGAATGAACATATGCCACTTGAATATCCAAAAATAACAAAATGTTCCTAAAAGCTTCCTGGGCCCCTACAGGTGCCCCAGTGTTCCAGGTGGAGCCCCAGGACACGACGGTGAGATTGGGGGACGATGTGGCCCTGCGGTGCCAGGCCACGGGAGAGCCAGCGCCCACGATTGAGTGGCTGCGGGCAGGCCAGCCCTTGGAGCCCAGCCAGCGGCTCCGGACCCTGCCGGACGGGAGCCTGTGGCTGGAGCGCGCAGCGGCTGCGGATGCGGGCGCCTACGAGTGCGTCGCTCACAACCACCTGGGCTCCGCCACGGCCCAGGCGTTCCTGGCTGTGAGAGGTACGGGGCATCCCTGCCCGGACCTTCGTGGACAGAGGCAGGGTCCCCTGCACAGTGGGGATCTGTGTGCTGATTGCGGGGCCTGGCCCTGCCGTGTCCCTCCCCACCTCTTCTCTTTGCCTAGTCACAGACTCAGAATGAACCAGCGGGGAGGGCTTCATGGGCCATCTTGTCTGCCCTGCCCATCTACAGTTGGGGAAACTGAGTCTCAGAGGTGGTGGTTGTTAGCTGCTCACCTTGGACAGGGGACCCTAGCTGTTCCAGCTTAATTAGCACAGACACTCGTTCTCTGTTTGGACACTCCACAACCCTGTGAAGCAGGCAGAGTAGGGTAAGAATGTCCACGGTGCTCTTGGGGGCTGCGATGAAAAGGCAGTGAGTTAGCACTTGTCCCAGGCTTTGCACATGGCCTGGCCGTGGGAGGTGGTCCGAACAGGTGTTGCTCAGTGGTATCTCTAACCTGTGCCGTCTCGGATTCCAGCTCCCTTCTCACTTGGGTCAGACCAAACTATAAAGTGAGGAAAAGGACTACCCTGGGCCGCGCACAGTGGCTCACGCCTGTAATCCTAGCACTCTGTGAGGCCGAGGTGGGCAGATTGCTGGAGGTCAGGAGTTCAAAACCAGCCTGAGCAAGAGGGAGAGCCCGTCTCTACTAAAAATAGAAAGAAATTAATTGGCCAACTAATATATATAGAAAAAAATTGGCCGGGTATGGTGGTGCATGCCTGTAGTCCCAGCTACTCGGGAGGCTGAGGCAGAAGGATTGCTTGAGCCCAGGAGTTTGAGGTTGCTGTGAGCTAGGCTGACGCCACGGCACTCACTCTAGCCTGGACGACAAAGTGAGACTCTGTCTCAAAAAAAAAAAAAAAGACTATCCTGAGAAACCACGGTAAAACGACTCAGACCTGCACAGAGAAAGGTCACAGCACATTATTCGGAATGGCCTGTGCCTCTGTAGTAAACACTCCCTGCGTGTGGCTTTGTCTCCCTCCCTGTCTGTGGCAGACATCACTAATCTATCGCCACACACACTGTCAAACTCTTTCTCCATAGAGCCCTCTCCAGGCAGAGCCTCTTGACTTGCGGGAATTGGGACTTGACACTGTGTAGCTTGAAAATCCGCATGAACCCCACTGCCAACCAAATGTGCGACCCTTCCTGGCTCTCGCTGTCCTCATCTCCTGCGGGCAGGGGTAGGAGGCCAACCAGTGCATCTCTGAAAGTTCAGCAGTTCTCAGACCCCGGCCAGAGACACTGTCTTGGGGGTAGATTCAGCTCTGTGGAGACCCGCCCTCTCCCTGTTTCAGGACGTGGTCTGGTTCCTACCCTCTCCAGCTGACAAAGCCCCGGTCCAGACCACAAAGCTGCGCAGGCGGCCTCTGTATGGTTTCCTGGGGCTGTTTATAAAGAGGCCCGAAACCTGAGACCCAGGTGTCGGCAGTGCTGGTGACCCCGAACCTGTTCCCTGCCTCTCCCCGGCGCTGCTGCTGTTTGCTGGTGACCCTGCCTTCCTCCGCCTAGGGGAGCCCCGCCCCACCTCTGCCTTCACCTGTGCGTGGCTCTCTGCCTGTGCACGTCTCCACGGTTCCCTGTGTAGAAGGACGACAGTCACTTTGGATTGGTGCCCGCCCTAATGACCTCATTTTAACTTGGTCTCCTCTATAAAGACCCTCTCTTCAAACAAGGTCACATTGTGAGGTCCTGGGGCTAGGACTTCAACATATTAATTCCCGAGGGTGTGCACACTGCAACCCACAACAGCCTCCTTATTTATTTACTGGAAGCAGGCATTTTTCCTGCATCTGTGCTAACCACAGAAAGGCCAGGTGCTATAGAAATCTACAAAGAAAAAAAGTAATTCTTTCCCATAGTTCAATTGCCAGACAATAGCTTGGGCAATTATTTGGGGGTATATTCTTCCACCCTCTTTTCTCCGAATGTAAGAGATGCAGTTTTTTTCTTTTAACAAATGAGGTCAGATTCACAGGTCGTCTTTATAACCTGCCGTTTTTACTCTGTGTTGGACAACGTCCCATGCGGCTGAACTGCGTCTTCTTTATTGGCTTTAGGTCATTCCATGGGAATGGTTTTTATGTTAATTTCTTTTAGCTTTGTTAAACAAGCCACATAGTTTATCTTTCCAGTTTCCCCTCTAAAAGCCACCCTGTGGGGCACATCTTTGTGTGATGGCCTGAATGTTTCTAGAGGACAAGCTCCTGCGAGGGGCATTGATAGGTAAAACCATAAACTTGTCTTCCCTCCCGCCTGCTGCATTCCTCCTTCCATGTCAGCCTGGCGGGTCCCAACCCTGGCCTCGTGGGGGACAAGAGGCTGCTGAGCCACCCCATGTCTGAGAAGGTTGGCAGTGGCTTGCCACGCCTGGGTTCCCATTTCCTGTCCCCTTCCGAAATTACCCGGGTCATGCTCCTGCCTTCTTGTCTGCAGTTCCCAATTCCGTCCTCACCCCCTCATTAAAAGGCCAGGGACAGGTTCACGGCCCCTCTTCCATCCCTTCCATGAACCCCAGAGCAGTGGATACTGATGAGAAACATCCCAGATGGGCAGCAAATCTCATCAAAGCCCATCCAGAGACTGCAGGAAATAGCTCTGCTTCCTAGAATCCAAAATTAGCCAGCCCCCGGATTCACCCATTTAGGATCCTGGCAGTTGAGTGTCTTATGTTATTTTTTGACAGATCATGGGCAATTTGTTGTTAATTTCCCCGGAGAGCTGGTGAGTGGAGAGGCAGGCTAACTTCTGTCTCTCGCCCCCTGGAATGCCAGCTGCCTAAACAAGACAGCTGGTGCATTAGTCAGAGGAAGTGCCCCTGTGCCTGTGCCATCCATTTGATTAGTGCTGAAGAGCATCTGCTCGCAGACTGCCTGGCGGCCGCTAGGAAACCAACCCACCCCAGCCAAGCCAGCTGCAAGGTGGCCGGAGCCAGTGCCCCTGATGGAATGGGGGTGTTCAAGGGATGGCACTCAGATCTGGCTCGGTGCCCCGGACCCTCCAGTATACCCTCTCATCCCTGGCTCATGCATGTCTGTGGTCCTACCTCCTCATTTGACAGAGGAGCCAACTTGGCCCTCTGTAAAAGGTGTGGCTCTGTAAAAGGGGGCCTGATGTGGCCAGGTTCCAAGGAAGGTGATGGCAGAGCCAGAATTTGGAGCCAGGACCCCCTGGGCATTGAGTCCATCACCCATTAGCTGTGTGTCCTCGGGCAAGATACTTCACCTCTCTGAGCCTCCGTTTACTCCTTCGTGAAATGGGAATGACGACTGTGGGCACGGGGTTGGATAGCAAGTCCACACTGTTGTTTTCCTTCCTCCCAGGGGAGCCACGGGGGAGCCGGGGCAGCATGATTGGGGTGATCAATGGCCAGGAATTTGGGGTGGCCACGCTCAACACCAGCATACAGCAGGAGGTGCGTTCTGGGGTCACCACCATCCGGAGCACCATCAGCCACATCCCAGTAAATGTGGGTAAGTGGGGACAAGAACGTCATCTGCAGCTGGGCCCATTACCCCAGCCCGCTGGGCCCCTCTGGCACCTGCTGGACCCGGGGGAGGCAAAGCCCGGGTCCCGGGTTTGCTCGGGCCTGAGCTCTGGCGCACGTCTGGTGCCTCTAGCAGCTAGTCCAGGCCGGAGCGGCCTTGGTGCGGGTAGCTCCTCTCCACCTCGCAGCCCTCCACACCGTGCGCTGACTGCGTGACAGTCAGCCCAAGAGGCGGTGGGAATGGTAGGGGTGTTGTGGGTGCAGGCGCTCAGATCGTGGTTTGCGAAGCCACTGATGCCACGTGAGGCTCCTCCCCACGGTCGAGGCCAGGGCCGACAGGACCGGAGGGACCCCCAGTGAGGATTGAGGGATGCTAGCTGGGGGCGAAGAAAAGCAGGAAACGCGGAGAATCAAATTAGCTGGAAAACCTACAGGACCAAGAACCGTCTGTGCACTTGCACACTACCCCGCCACACGCGCGTCTGAGCGGATGAATGTCGGGGAGACGGGCAGACCTGGTCACGGTGGACCTCGCTGTCTCGCTCTTTATAGGGACGCGGGGCCCCTCCTGGGGGAACAGAGCAGAGGAAGGGCAGTGCTCATGGGGTCTTCACTAAGAACTGTTCCTCTCAAGCTGCCCTTGACCACAGTCCTGTGAGGGGTCAGGGGACTTTGCCAGGGATCACTCCGACCTGGCGTTCAGCAGAGAGCCAATAAGGCCAGATGCTGCCCAGATGTGGCTGCTGATTCCAGCTGCAGGAGCAAGAGTGGTGGAGAGACATCTGGCCCCAAGCCAGTGGGCCAGGCCCTGCTCAGTGGAAACAGGCACAGAGAGGTTGAGAAGTTTCTGCCCATGCACAGGGGCCCGGCCGGCTCCTGGTAACATCACAGAGCTGCCACCATCTCTGACCCCCAGCAAGTGGGCAGTGGGCTGTGTCCCCCAGCCTAGTCCATGGCCCCACCTGGCCCTGAGAGGAGGGCTGGGCACCGCGTGAAGGTCTGAGAATCCATGTAGACTTTTCGTCATTTTTTTCGAATGGTTTGGAACAGTCCTTCCTCTCCTGGGCTCTTCCAGATAGAAACTTTGTTAATTTTCAACTCGGGCCAGCAAATATGTCATGATAATTCACGGAATCCCAGGCTCTCTGGTGACCCAGGAGTCCATAATCTGTATTTGTTGAACTGAGTTGAATATCAACAAGTTGCGTGCATTTCTTCGCATAAGTTTATTTTACTATTTTTCATGACAACCTCATGAAATGGGTCATTTGCCTTCTCTGTCCCAGGCCCTGGTTAAGTAACTGGTGCAGGTGGTCGAGACTGAGCGTGGGTGGAGAGGGAAGGGGCTGAGCTCCCTGGGGGCAGTGGGAGCCACAGAGGGACCTGGAGCAGGAGGGTGGCCACCTGAGGATCCAGCCCTAACCCAGCCTCGGTGCCCTGCCCCGCCCAGGGCCTCTGATGCGGGTGCTTGTGGTCGCCATCGCCCCCATCTACTGGGCCCTGGCCGGAGAGAGTGGGGAGGCCCTGAATGGCCACTCCTTGACGGGTGGCAGCTTCCGGCAGGAGTCGCACGTGGAGTTTGCAACAGGTGAGCAGGGTCTTCCCCCGGGTGGGCCGGGTGAGCCCATGGCCGGAGCCCAGGGCCACCCCGTGGTGACTTTGGACTGGGTGGTGGATTGCAGGGGAGCTGCTGACAATGACCCAGGTTGCCCGGGGCCTGGACCCTGATGGCCTTCTGCTCCTTGACATGGTGGTTGATGGCATTGTCCCCGAGAGCCTGGCTGACACAGATCTTCAAGTGCAGGTGGGGGTCACGTCCTGGGGTGTGTGGAGGGGGTGGGTGAGAGAGAATGGAGTGTCCTGTCCCCACCCACCCCCAAGCAGCCAGGCCCACCGTCCTTCCGGACACCCCAGCAGGGGCTGGGTCACACCCTCGGACTCCAGGTAGGACTAGCAGGTTGTAACAGGCTCAGCCGGGGGCCCAGTGGGAGGGCACTCTGAGCCCAGCTTCTTGGGGCCAGAGAATTCCCCCCATTCCATGAGCAAGCGCACAGAGGGAAGTGAGCTGCCCAGGGCCGCCTGGCAGGTTGGAGGAAGAGCTGAGACGCCCACCCGGTTCTTCTCCCCCAGCAGCCCCCAGCCCTGAGTGGGGGCTGAGCGTCCCAGGCTGCATGGGGGTTGAAATCCCAGCATCCTCCTCCTCCTCTCCGTGCCCCTCCTCTTCCTCCTCCAGGACTTCCAGGAGCGCTATGTGCAGACAGGGCCCGGCCAGCTGTTTGTGGGCTCCACGCAGCGCTTCCTCCAAGGCCGCGCCCCGGCATCCCTGCGCTGCAACCACAGCATCCGGTACAACGCGGCCCGGGGCCCCCAGCCCCAGCTGGTGCAGCACCTGCGGGCCTCGGCTATCAGCACGGCCTTCGACCCCGAGGCCAGGGCCCTGCTCTTCCAGCTCAACACAGCCCTGCAAGCTGGTGAGGCCCCCACCCTTTGTCCCCATGACCCCACTGCTCTAGCTCAATGTGCACCTGGCTAAAGGTCACCTCGGCCCCCTGCATCCCTGACCAGGGGCCGGAGACTGGGGGACCGAGACAGTTCGCCTGGTCTGCTCACCTCCAAACTGTCCCCACTCAGGTTCATCCACCCACATCCCCCGCAGGGACGCAGCTCTTCAGGCCGCTCCTGTTCACACCTCCGCCTTTCCCTAGGCCCCGGGGTGAAGGTCCAGCCACCCACCTTGGGCTGATGTTCAAGAGTCGAGCCACGCCCACCCCCTCCTCCCAGGGGGCTGGAGCCACTGTCAGAGCCCCTGGAGGCCCACAGGAACCTGCCCTATATTCTCACCCAGGGGAGACTGACAATACACACCCGAAATGTTTCTGACATTGAACAAGAGGTGGTGGTACGAGCACAGCTTTGAGGCCAAGCAGACCCCGGTTCCAATCCCAGCTGCACCACTTTCTGGCCGTGGGACCTCGGGGCAGTGCCCTGGCCGCCTCTGAGCCCCAGCGTTCCCGTCTGCGCAGAGGCATGACACGGCCTGCCTTGCAAGGTGCCGGCAGTAGAGATGCTGTCTCTAAAACCCTAGCTCGGCACCAAGTGACCACTTTATCAAGGGTGACTGTCCCTACGGTTACACCGTCTGGGCTCTGAACCCAGCGCCCCACAAGCCTTTGTTCTTGCTGCCATCCACACTCCCTGCCCCTCTGCTCGCCCTCCGCGTGCAGCACTGGGCCCTTGGGGTGCGGTTTCGTATTCGCCCACGGTGTTGCACCTTAATGGCTTCTCTTGGGTCTGCCCAACCCACTGCGCAGCCTTTCGGGCGTGTCCCACAGCTGTCGCTCCTGCGGGCCCAAGTGGGGAAGGAGCTCACTGACTCGCTGGCACCGTCCTGGCTCAGGAGGGGACACTGTGTGGCCCAGCCAGCAGGAGGGAGCTGTGAGCCCGGGTGTGGCCAGGGCAGCCTTGGGGGCCTGTGTCCTTAGGGCATATCCACTTGGCCTTGCAGAGGAGAATGAAGTTGGCTGCCCCGAGGGCTTTGAGCTGGACTCCCAGGGAGCGTTCTGTGTGGGTGAGTGCTCCCCAACCCCTGCATGCACACGGGAGGCCTCCCAGCCCAGGAGGGGTGACCTGTCCTGGCCAGGTGGCAGGAGAGCCCAGGAGCAGACACCACCAGACCCCTTCCCACCCCAGATAGGGACGAGTGCTTGGGCAGCCCGAGCCCCTGCTCCCATTCCTGTCTCAACGGGCCCGGCCACTTCTCCTGCTCCTGCCCAGCCGGCTTCACCCTGGCCTGGGATGACAGGAACTGCAGAGGTGAGTGGGCCCCGGGTGGGGAGGTGCTCCTCACACCTGGCCCAGGTGTGCAGGAGGGTCCCTGGGGCTAGCTCTTGGGGGCACATACCTCCAGGGATGGCCCATTCCTGAGGGCATTGGATGCCAGCCTGGGGGACCCAATGCTATGTCCCCACCAGGTCCCTTCCTGCTATGGGGGCTGCAGAAAGGTGAGGCCCAGGTATTGGGGTGACGGGATCCCCGGAGACACACAGGCAGCAACCATGCTTGTACTCGCTGAGCCTGGACTCGGCCTCGGGCACTTTCCCAGCACTCAGCGTCGTCCAGTCGGCTAGGGCTGGTGAGGGAGCCGATGTGTCTGCTCTGTCTGCCCTGTGTGCTCTCAGCAGCACCGCTGGGTGACAGATATGACCCTGGGGGACTGTCCTGCTTCTGCCCCCAATTGGTACCCCTCCATGCCCACTAGTAGGCTGGGTGCCCAGGGGGACACTGTCTGTAACCTGGCATGGGAAGCCGCAGGCAGGGCCCTTAGGTCCCTCAGGTGGGCTCTGGGTTGGGGGCAGGGCAGGATGATGGAAAGAGCTAGCAGGAGGGGGGCGTCCTTCCTGCCAGGGGCTTCTGGGCCTGGGGACGAGGCCAGTGCAGGTGGGCTGGGTCAGCACCAGGGTGGCGAGGAGGACTTGGGGACTGTGCTCACGCAGCTGTCGGCCCTGCCTTTCCCCAGATGTGGACGAGTGTGCGTGGGATGTCCACCTCTGCCGACAGGGACAGCGCTGCGTGAACCTGCTGGGCTCCTACCGCTGCGTCCCTGACTGCGGGCCTGGCTTCCGGGTGGCCGAGGACGGGGCCGGCTGTGAAGGTGCCGGGGGCGTGGGGTGGGGCCTGTCCACACTCTTGGGAACCCGAGGTCCAGCTGATGGGAGGCCGTGTGTCACTGGGATGCTGGACCTCCAGGGCGACCAGAACTGGCTGGTCTAACAGGGGCCGCACAGCGCAGAGGGCAGCAGGGCAGCCCGACTGGGGTGATGCGCAGTCGCACCTCCACGGGCCTTGGGGCCACACCGGGCTGGCCGCCCGCCTGCCCCTCCCTTCCTTCTCACCGTTTTTAGCTCTTCCCACACACCCACTGCCCAGCCCTTCACGGGCGTGAGCCAGTCCTCTCCTCACCACGCCCCCTGGTGAGGCCGCGTCCTGCCCTCCTTACGGATGAGGAAACCGAAGCTCTGGAGGGAGAGTTTCGGACCCAGGGCCTAGGATATGGCAGAGCTCTGTGGAGCCCAGGGCTTTGCCTCCGAAGCCCACCTTTCTGGCCCCTTCCTTTGTTTTGGACCCAACCCCTCTTGACCTGCAGGCTGGCGCAAGTGGGAGGGGCGGCGCATTCAGCCTGGTGGCACAGCCAGCTTGCAGGCACTGAAGTTGGAGCAGGGAAGGGGAAGGGGCCCAGATGTGCAGGGGGATGGTCTCTGGGCTAGGCCCCGCCCCTGACCACGCCCCTGCCTCCCAGATGTGGACGAATGCCTGGAGGGACTGGACGAGTGTCACTACAACCAGCTCTGCCAGAACACCCCGGGCAGTCACCGCTGCGGCTGCCCCAGGGGGTACCGGATGCAGGGCCCCGGCCTGCCCTGCCTAGGTATGGGGACATGGGGTCATACCCTCTGGCAGGCACCCCCTGCTCACAGGCAGCGGGAGCTCATGGCTCTGGTGCTGGTGAGTGCTGAGAATGACTGAGTAGCAGCCGATACTGGCCGCGCTCAGCAGGTACCTGCATCCGAGCTTCCCTGCCTGTGGCAGCAAAACTTCACCCCACCCCTGCGGGTCACGTGCCCTGGGAGGCCAGGAGGAGGAGGGGGTCGAGATGAGTGGGTGGATCTCACAGGGGCTTCAGAGGTAGAATGGACCCTCCGAAGGGCTCAGGGGCTGAGGGGAGCTGGAGTCTAGGATGATGCATGCTCAGAGCTGGGGGAGGCTGGGGCGGCTGGAGAGGGACAGCCTGGGGACAGGCCTACGTGCAGCATATGAGCACCTGAATTCTGGGGCAGTGTGAGCAAGAGAGGAATCTGGAGCCAGGTGGAGTGGCCACAGGCTGCTGCAGTGAGCCCTGAGCCACCCTCGGCCCTGCCCGGCCCTACCCCCTGCAGATGTCAACGAGTGCCTGCAGCTGCCCAGGGCCTGCGCCTACCAGTGCCACAACCTCCAGGGCGGCTACCGCTGCCTGTGCCCACCGGGCCAGACCCTCCTCCTTGACGGCAAGGCCTGCACCTCACTGGAGCGGAATGAACAAAATGTGACCACCGTCAGCCACCCGGGCCTCTCTGTGCCCTGGCTGCGGCCCAAGGCCCCCGTCCCTGGTGGCCCCTTTCATGCCTGGCTCTCCCTCCGCACGGGATCTGCAGCCCTGAGCAGCATGGGCCGGGCCTGGTGCCCTCTTGGCTTCATCAGGCAGAACGGCGTCTGCACAGGTGAGACCAGGCCCCAGCCATCCCACGGGGACACATCCGCTATGTTATCTCGAGTTCCTAGGCTGGGCGCATGGGCACCACCCACTGAGTTCAGGAGCCCAG
Organism: Mirza zaza; assembly: GCA_008750895.1. Taxonomy (NCBI): domain Eukaryota; kingdom Metazoa; phylum Chordata; class Mammalia; order Primates; family Cheirogaleidae; genus Mirza; species Mirza zaza. The sequence goes on from VSMD01126932.1 coordinate 28,051, forward strand.
GGCTCACCGGCAGTGTGGTGGGTGCGCGGGCGGAGAGCTGCTTCCTCCGTACCGGCATCTCAGAGGCTTGGCCGTGCTAATGGGCAAGAGGCTTCCAAGAGGAGGATGGAGGATTTTCTAAACCATTCCACTTCAGGACACTTGCCCAGGGGAAGGGCGTCCTGGACAAATGTTCCAGGAACCCATTCTGAGAAACACTGCTCTTGGCACTCAGCGGTAGAGCAGTCAGGGAGGGAGATGTGGAGTGAAGGAGATGTTCAGGCTGACACGAAAATGGGAAGGGGGTCTGGTGGGTACAGGGGTGGGGTTGGGGACCCTGCAGAGGCCGACACTGGGCTGTAGAGAGGGACAGAGAGGAGGCACCTGCCGGAGGGCTGACACTTTGCCCTTCCCGCCTGGGCAGAGGGGCCTTGCTGGGGGTGGTACCCCTCGCTCTGTGCCCTGGTGAGCATGGGCTGGGGCAGGGCGGGGCTCCTTCCCCGGCCAGGCCCAGGGATGCCCCAAGCCCTGAATCCAGGGCCAGGTGCGGCAGGACAGGGAGAAGCAGTGGGCCATCCCAGAGCCTGGCAGCCAGGCACGTGGCCACCGGGGCGTCTGTGACTCAGCATGTCTCTCTGCCTGCTCCCCCCGCCCGCCACTCATGCCCGGGCCAGACCTGGACGAGTGCCGCGTGAGCAGCCTGTGCCAGCACGCCTGCCGCAACACCGAGGGCAGCTACCGCTGCCTGTGCCCCGCCGGCTACCGCCTCCTGCCCAGCGGCAGGAACTGCCAGGGTGAGCAGATGCCAGAGGGGCCGGGGCGGGCAGCAAGGGACAGGGCACATGGGATCTCACCCACTCTGTTCGCTCCACCCCTTCACAACCGTCCCGTGTGGGCGGGGCGGGAGGGGAGCTCGGAGGCGCTACGTGACCACCCCAGGCTCCACAGCCAGCTGCGCCCACGCGCCAACAGGAGCCCCAAGAGATTATGTGGGCGTAATGGGACCCACCTGCAGGGCCCATCCCGGCTCTGCTGGGTCCCTCACAGCCACTCACCTCACGTCCCCAGCCTCAGCCTTCTGGCGAGACTGGGCTGACACAGGCCCTCAGTGGCTGGGCGAGGCCCGCAGAGGGCGCAGGGCCGCGCAGCTGCCCCTGCAGTGGTGATAATGTCCTCCACCTCCCGCGCCAGGCACCTTCCCCGGCACACACCAGGGCTGCGGCCGGTGCCCCTGCTTGGCCCGCCCTAGCCAACGGGAATCTGTGGCCTTGCCTGCCTCCATCCTCACTCTGTCACAGGGCTCAGGGAATGTCCTCTGAGAGGGGCAGGTCTTCCACAGAGGGACACCAGGATGCTCGGCCCACAGGCAGGGGCACTCGGGGTCAGAGGACAAAGTGGCCGCCCGGGGCAAGCCCCATGTCTCCGGGGCCTCCAACTGGGCACTTGGCTCAGGAGGTCCCCACGGTGCCCACCACCACCCCCTGGAAAGTCCTTGCCCCTGCGGAGGTGGGGAGGTGACGGGGTGTCACAGGTCAGACTAATGGGGACAAAGGAAGAAGGGCTGCCTGCCTCGCTGGTCCTCCAAAGGTGCTGCTCCCCACTCTCGGTCTCCTCCTTGCCCTCCCGTCCCCGCCTACGCCCTCCTCCTTTGCTGCCTCATCCCCTTCCCCACCCAGACATCAACGAGTGCGAGGAGGATGGCATTGAGTGCGGGCCCAGCCAGATGTGCTTCAACACCCGCGGCAGCTACCAGTGTGTGGACACGTCCTGTCCCGACACGTACCGGCAGGGCCCCAGCCCCGGGTAAGGGGCTGAGTGGCTGGGGGAGGCGGGGTGTGGAGGACACATCTGCCAGCAGCTGCAGCTTCCGCCTGGCTCCTGCGGCCGGACCCCTGCCCCTAGGCCCTATCTCAGGCAGAGGCCTCCCAGGGCCCGTGGAGGTCACGCTGCGAGACTCCTGGGCCCAGGCCCCATGCCCTTGAAGAGCACATTCTGCAGCCACTCAGGGTGCAAGCTCGCCTTGACACAGTCACTCCCGGGCTGGAGACGCAGGTGTGCGAGGAGCGCTGGGGGCAGGGAAGAGGCCAGAGTTGGGAGACAATGGGGGACACACGAACATACACATAAAACCCAGACACATACACAAAGCCCCGGACTCAGATACATGAACAAAAGACACATTTCCTCCAGGCCACTAACAGTGGCCACGAATAGCCACAAAGACGCAGAGACGGGAGGACCTGGGCCGGCTGCTGTAGTTGGGAAAGCGTCTCGGGGCCGGGACTCGCCCTGGACCTTACACACTGGGGAGCGCAGGCTGGGGTGGAGGCGGCTTCCCTGGGCAAAGCTAAGAGCGTTTCTTTGAACCTCCACCCCACGCCCGCACAGCGAGTCCCAGCGGTGACTCAGCTCTGTGCACCTGCAGGTGGACCTCGAGGGCTCTAAGTCGGGGGCTGCCCCGTGCCTGCCGGGCCACCTGGGGCATGGACTGGGAACGTCCCTGGGGGAACCTGCTCCCGTGGAAAAGTCTCTGGCTTCTGTGGGGCTCGTTTGTTGATCTCTAAAAGGGGCTAGCAGTGGCGCTTGCAGGGAAGGCCTCTGGGGCGCGGGCGGGCAGCGCGGGCAGAGCTGCGGGCGATGTCTGGGCAGGGCCGCGCTCCGACAGCAACCGGGTCCCCCGTTTGTCTACGCGACCCGCAGGACGTGCTTCCGGCGCTGCTCCCAGGACTGCGGCGCCGACGGCCCCTCCACGCTGCAGTACAGGCTGCTGCCGCTGCCCCTGGGCGTGCGCGCCCACCACGACGTGGCGCGCCTGGTCGCCTTCTCGGACGCCGGCGTCCCCGCCAACCGCACGGAGCTCAGCGTGCTCGAGCCCGACCCGCGCAGCCCGTTCGCGCTGCGCCCGCTGCGCGCCGGCCACGGCGCCGTCTACACCCGCCGCGCGCTCACCCGCGCCGGCCTCTACCGGCTCACCGTGCGCGCCGCCGCGCCGCGCCACCAGAGCCTCTTCGTCCTGCTCATCGCCGTGTCCCCCTACCCCTACTGAGGCAGAGAGGGTCACCGGCTGCAGTTCTGGGGCCGGCGTGACCCCCCCCAGGAAGGGGGCGGGGAGGAGCCGGCCCGGGCCAGACTGCGGGCGGACAGGGTGGCCCTTGCCCGTGCTATCTGCTGTGGCAAGCGGAACGTCATCTTCTCTCGCCCCCGTGCGTCAGTGAGACCTTCAGTAAACACAGCTCCGCGCAGCCTTGACCCCGGGACAGCGAGGACCTGAGCTCGCAGGCAGGTGGCAAAGGCCGCCCTGACGCGCCAAGGCTGGGGGTGAAGCCTCCGGGTGGACCCGCCCTCCAGGCTTGCCCAGGCCTCAGAGGGCCCTGGGCAGGGACACAGAGCACCAGGACGCCAGAAGGGAGGGGCAGACCCTGCGCTGACAGCTGCAGTGGCCGCTGTCCACACCTGGCGCTGTCATCCTGAACGCAATGTGTGTATGCACGATATAAAAACGATTGGTTTTAACCAACTTGGTTTCTTTGTCTAATTATTTTGCTCTGTAAGGAGGGGCTTTGGCTGGGAGGGAGACCACCACCCTTCTGTTCTGATCCAGGAGCACTGGAGTAGGAGTCCAGCGGGCCCGCCTCCTTATGAGGGGGCATCAGGCTCCTCTCTGGGCCGTTTTCACATCCGTAAAGCGCACTGCAATAGGGCTGCCCCCTCCCCTAAGGGCTGTGGGGAGAATTAAGCAAGAATTAACTGTGTTAGGCAGCAATGCGAGGTAGCAAAAAATATTTATTGTGTATGAGGTCTACAAATGCTGCTTTGATATACATGATGAAATGGTTACTGAGTCAGGCAAAGTAACATATCCATTGTCTCACATATTCTTATTTCTGTAAGAGCACCTAAAATCCACTCTTAGCAAAAATCAAATTAAGACCTCTTGTATGTTAGTGCTCTGGACTTACTCATCCTACCATCTGCACCCCTGTATCCTTTACCTCCATCTCCCCACCCTCACCCCTCCCGCCCCTGCTAGCCACTGTTTTCTTCCCTATTTCTATGTATGTGGCTTTTATTTATTTAAGATTCCACATATAAGTGAGATCATTTTTCTTGATGTCTGGCTTATTCATGATTAAAATAATACATTTTAATATTTTAATGAATGGATTAAATTCATTCATTTACACAGTCACCGAAGATTCATTGCATTCTACTGAAGTGCCAGGTGGTGACTGTGAAACCCTTGTGCTCAGGAGCTCACGTTCTGGTGGCAAAGGGGACATGAACAGCCAGGAACTGCAAAGTGGAAGGTGGATCTGCGCGTTAGCGGGGTGTTAGGGAGGGAAGCGAAGTCTGGAAGGTGGTAGCAGGGCTCAGAGTAGGCTCATCCCGCAGGTGGCATTTGAGAAGAGACCTGAAGAAGGTGAGGGAGAAGGACGCAGGACATCACAGGACATCACGTGGAGAGGAAGGAGGTTCCTGGCAGAGGGAACAGCAGGTGCCAGGGCCCTGATGCAGGAGGGACCAGCAAGAAGTCAGGGGAGGCTGGAGATGGGCGAGGGGGAGGGAAAGGGAAGAGTTTGTATCAGACAGGCTGGGGGCTTGGGGCAGACCCTGTGGGGCTTTGGGCTTTGACCGAGTGAGCTGGGGAGAGACAAGACTGTATATGTGTGTGCTGGCCTGTCTCCCGCTCCCGGGGGAGCAGGTGAAAACAGGGCTTAGCAGAGCCCAGAGCTGCCACTCCTCCCCACTCTTCTCTACTCCTCCCCGCTCCTCCCTCCTCCCTGCTCCTCCCCACTCCTTCCCATTCCTTTCCACTGCTCCCAACTCCTTCCCATTCCTCCCTACTTCTCCTCACTCCTCCCCATTCTCCCTACTCCTCCCCACTCCTCCCTACTCCTCCCCACTTCTCCCCACTTCTTCCTGGGCTGGTGGCAGACATAGCCTCTAGGATAGAGAGGATATTCCTTTCTACGGAGAAAGCTCCTAAGCACACTAAGCTCCTCCTGCTTAGTGTGACTTTGTCATCTCTCCCTAAGTGTCACTTTTCTCTTCTCTGGGCAACAGGGAAGCTGTCGGAGTTATTTCCGGCATTACTCTGAATGACAATCTGATGATCTAAACCAAGCCTTCCAGCAATGCTGGGGCAAACGGAGAAGAAATCATGTGTCCATTTTACAGGTGGAGAAAAGGAGGCACAGGGAGGGATGTGACCCTGTCACTGGACTGACACGTGACTGGTTAATGGTTAGACTTGGACTCTTGATTCCCAGCTAACAGCCCCGACAGAATACGCCCCTCCCCCAGGGCACTTCTTTCTACTGCTTTCCTTTAAACCAGTCTGAAAGTTTTTCTGTTAAGGGGGAGATGAGCAAATATTTTTGGCTTTGCAGGACACCCAGTCTCTGTCAAAACCACTGACCTCTGCCGCTGCAGCGCAAAAGCAGCCAAGGACACAAACAGATGGGCGTGGCTGTGTTCCAGCATGGACACTTACATTTCAAGCTTATCATCATTTTCATGTGTCATGAAATATTCTTTTCAGTTTTCTTCAACCACTTACAAATGTAAAAGCCATTTAGTCTGCATGCAGGCTTTATAAGAGCAGGTTCGAACCATATTTTGCTCACCCTGGGGTGAAACCACAGCAGTCACTGGCAGTGGAATTCCAGGCCAGGTGCAGAGACTGGGGGAGGGTGGGAGAGTCGGGGAGAGGCTTCCCAGGCCCCTCCACACCCCATTCGTCCCGGGCCCACCTGTTAGGACCTTCCTTGGGCTGAACGCCCTACCTTGTGCAACCCTAGGGGCCATGGGTCAGAACGTGGGCCTTGCTCTTTGCTGTGCTGTTAATTTTTGATGGAACCAGGGACTTTGCAGCCCAAGGGGAGAGAAAGGTCAGCCCCAGGCCGATGCGGAGTGAAGACCTGCAGAGGAGTCTCTGACCTCTGTCTTACCGACTTGAGTTGATTTAACCTTCCCAGGAGCTCCAGAGTCAAGAAATAATGTCCCCTTTCCATGGAAGAGGGAATGGGGTATCAGAGAAGGTGAGCCACTTGTCCAAGCTCACACAGCATGGAGGGGAACAGAGGATGAAGCCCAGGCCCATCTGACTCCAGAGCCCAGGGCTCTACCCATCAGGGTCCCAGGTGCCCACTGTCCCAGGGGCAGGACGAAGGGACCCTAGGAGTCAAAGGGGAATGTCCTTTCAGTCCAGCCCCGCCCTCTCCCACCGTCTCTCCTTTTCCGTTTGAGGCTATGAGCGGAGCTGGTGGAGAGGAGCGGCTTTCTTCAAGGTTGTGCAGCAAGCCCAGCAGAGCAGGCCTTGGCCCAGGCTCTGACCCGTCCCTCGGCCCCCACCCCCTTAGCCCGCCCACGGGGATGGTGACGGAGCAGAGGAGCCGCCTCCCATGCGAGCTGCAGCCAGAGCCAGAGGGTGTTGTCCACTTCTCTTTTCCCAGCTGCCAGTCGTCATTAGCCAGGGCCCTGTCCAGCCGCCCAGCCCCCGGTGCCGCCTGACCTCCGAGGCTGTTTTTCACCACCAGGGGTGGAAAACAGCCCTGCAGGTCGCTCATTAAATGCTCTGATACGTCTTTTCCAAGAACCCAACAACTGGACTCTGTGTTCTCTCGGGTGGGGACTGGCAACCTGGGGTCCAGCCTGGAGGACACACTCTGTTCCTAGGGCCAGTGACCACACATGGGCAGCAGCAAAGTGACTTCTGGTGCCAGCCATGAGATGGTTGCAGGGTGAGATCCTCCACGGCCAGCAGGCCCAGGGCCCTTGGGGAGAGGAGGAGAGACGGAGGACAGGAGGAAGCCTGCGCCCGGTTCCGTGCAAGGCTGTATCTGTGCGGATAGGTCGCTTGGGCATTCGATGAGATCATGTCCACTGAGCTTGTCCTGCAGCAGTTCAGACAAGTGGCCACAAAAGTCAGAGCCAACCCTTGGAAAAGCCACCCTGGCTGCAGTGGGGAGCGTGGATAAGAGGGGGTGGCGAGCACAGGCAGGAAGACAGGTGAGGTGTCTCTGCAGAGGTGCAGGTGACAGGTCGTGGCTATCTAGGCTAAGCAACAGCACTGGGGAAAGAGAAGGAACCAGAGCCCTCTAAACATTACTCCAGGCCTCTGCTACGTGCCAGCATCAGAGCATGTGACAAGGGACTGATCTGGTGGGGAGAGGGGAGGGGTCAGAGAGGCACCTCTAAGGAACTAGCATGTGCAGAGATCACCACAGGGCAAGAAAGAGCCTGACGCACTGAAGCGGCTGCAAGCGGCTGGCGTGGTGGGCGCAGCAGGTGAGGGCAGAGGAGGAAGAGGCAGAGGCCTGAGATTTGATCATAAGGATGATGGGTCATCAGCCTTTTTTTAGAAATAATTTTATTTATTAATATTTCAGTATGTATCTGTAAAACTTCACAAATCTTTTTAAATGTAACTACAACATCATTATTACTACACCTAAAAAAATCAACAGTAATTCCTTGCTATCATCAAATACCCTGTCAGTGTTTAAATTCCCAATTGTCCATAAAGATACTTCTTTTGCACTTAAAATAAAAATCAGGATCCAAATGAGGTCTACACATTGTGATTGATTATGTCTTTTATATCTCTTTTAACCCAAAAGTTCTCCTGTGTCTTTTTTTCTTAAAAATTTAAAAATCTTCCCATCATGGGATACCCTTAAAAAAAAAAAAAAAGAAAAAAGAAAAATCAACTTTATTTAGATATAATTATTCCAGGAATGCAAGGTTGGTTCAACACCTGAAAACTAATCAATGTAATTCACCGTTTTTATAGACTAAAGGAGAGGATCATATGATCACTTCAATAGATATAGAAAAAAGCATTTGACAAAATTTAGCACCTAGTAATGTAAAAAAAACTCTCAACAAACTAAGAAGAGTGAACTTCTTCACCTGATTTTTGAAAATCTATGAAAAACTGATAGCTACCATAGTCCTTAATGGCAAAAGATGGAACAAAGGCTTTTCCCGAAGATCACAAACAAGGTAAGGGTAACTATTCTAACTGAATCCATTCAACTTTGTACTGAGGATTCTTCACATTGTAATAGGGCAAGGAAAAAAGGCACAAAGATAACAAAGGGAAAAGTAAAAATGTCTCCATCTAAAAATCTAGTAGAATTAATCAGTGAATTTAGCAAGGTTGCAGAACACAAGGCCAATACACAAAAATCAATTATATATACAAGCAACAAACAATTGGAAAATAAAAATTTTAATAACATGTACAACAGCATCGAAAAAGTTAAAATACTTAGAAATAAACTTGATGAAAAGTGGACGAGACCCACACACTGAAAACCGTAACACGCTGCTCAGACATCTGAGCCAAGATGGACCTCGTGGCACCTCCATCGAAATTGAGGACTTGCTGGATGTGGTCATTACACACTGTATACATGTATCAAAATGTCACATGTTTTCTAAAAATATGTGCAACTAAGATATATTAATAAAAGTACAAAAACCAAAATTAAAATAAAGAAATTGAGGATTGCTATACCACCCATCAAAGATGTCTCAACCTGCCAGGTCTGATGGAAGGCTTAGGCCTTTGCCTAAGAACAAGGCTCCACCTGGCCAGGCACCCAAGGTGTCCCGTAAAACATCTGCCCCAGAGCCGGTCCCTGGAGCAACCATACCTGTGACCCTAAGCAGCTCTATTTCTTCTAGCATGGGAAGTGGCCTTGTTCACACCAATGCCACAGACCCCAGGCCTTTCCATGACAGTTACACATTGTCTCCCACCTGGAGGACGTCCACCCAACCTGCTCCAGTTGGAATAAACACCTCATCACCTGCAGGGAACTTAGGAAACTCCAGCTTCTCTCGCTATGGGTCTTGCTAGTGTATATGTTGAAAAGATTCTTACCTGGGGGGTTACATCAAATAAAGGAGCAGTTTTCTGACACTCAAGGGTACAGTTGACTCTTGAACAACATGGGGGTTGGGGTACCATCACCCCCTCTCCCCAATGCAGTCAAAAATGTGTGTATAACTTTTAACTCCTTAGCCGGGCATGGTGGTGCATGCCTGTAGTCCCAGCTACTCAGGAGGCTGAGGCAAGAGGATCACTTGGGCCCAGGAGTTTGAGGTTGCTGTGAGCTAGGCTGACGCCACAGCACTCTAGGTCAGGCAACAGAGCAAGACTCTGTCTCTAAGAAAAAAAGACTTACTGTACAGCTAAAGTAATCAATGTGGTGTGGTGGTACTAGCATAAGCACAGATAAATAAATCAAGGGGAACAGAATAGGGAGTCCAGAAATAGATCCACGTCTATATGATCAATTAATTTTTAACAAAGGTGCCAACATAATTCGATGGAGAAAGCAAAGTCTTCAACCAATGTTGTTCTAACAATTGGAAATTGATGTGGGGGAAAGAAAGGAACCATCAAAGGGTTTTAAGAAGGGTGTGACCTATTCCGATTTGTGTTTTTAAGAACTCTCTGGCTGTTGGGGCGGAACGGTTGGAGGGGCAGCTGGGGTGGGCAGGAGAACGGGCGATGAGATCTGAGTAAGAAATTATGCGGATCTGAGTAAGAGAAGATGGGAGACCAGTGTGGAGGAAGTGGACATGGAGAGAAAGGGGCAGCCTGGATATATTTAGAAGACAGGAATGTCTCAGATCCTGGTGCCTCAGTTTCTCCACCTGCTCAGGCCTAGGTGCTGCTTTGCTTTTAGAGACACCACCAAGATCAGTTAGCTGGAAGGTATGTAGGCACCTAGAGGAGCCCTGACCTGAGTGTAGGCAGGGGACAACATGAAAGTCAAAGGCCATGGGGGCCCAGCCTCAGGGGGGCATCCCTTGGGCCATGCCCCACCCCAGGCCCAGGAACTGCCCTGCAGGGTAAGAGCCAGGACAGGGCTGAAGGGCCACCCAGCAGAGGGAGGGGAGCAGGTTGAACATGGCCAGTCTACCCCCACCTTGGTCTCCACCTCTGCACAGCCACCCACCCAGGTACTCAATGGGGTGGGGTCCCTGCGGGCAGTCTGGGGCCCTGTTTTCTTCTCAAGAGAGTGGTGACCTCACTGTCCCTCATGTCACCGGTGCCTGTGCGTCAGGAAGGGACAGTCCTCTGGGCTGGAGCCATTTCAGCCTGTGACCCTGGGACTGTGACCTCAGCTCCTGCATGGTTCAGCTCAAGCCGGAGTTAGAGCAGAGGGGAAGAGCTTCAGAGACCGGATTCTAGCTCTGCTTTGCCACTCACATGCTGTGTGGCCTTGGGAAAGATACACCCTCTCTGTGCGGCAGGTTTCTGCCTGTGTGATGGGGGTAACAGTAAGGGCTACTGCTTATCGGTAGCCATGGAGATGGAAACGTGGAGAAGTCAGTGCAGATGCCCGGCCTTGGGGGGGGGAGGGTGTTGGCTCTACAGATGAGAAAACTGAGGCCACCCTGGGGGGCACCACCCCAGGTCACATAGCTGCTGTCTGCAGCCGTTCCTCATTTGCTTCTTGCTAGTGTGGAAGGCCTGAGCTGGTCCCGTGAGTGGGGGGAGAGGGCAGCTGTCACACCACCTCTTGGCAGGAAGGTGCCTCAAGCCGCCCATGGGACCCAGCCCCACAAGGCTCACTGGGGCACCTTCACCACCACAGCCACACCCTGGGCTTGGGTGCCCGAGGCTGGGGTGCTCACGAGGGAACTGGGCCGGGGCTTTGTTTATGAATTGGTTTGATACCTCCTCCCTCTTAGAAGGACGCTGGGCTACTGCTCCTGGCCACGTGCTAGAGGCGGTGGGATGGGGGCTGGCCGGCAGCCGGATGGTGATTCAAAAACTGTGGACCTCAGGGTGGCAGAAGAGCAAGGCTTTCCCACCTCCCCGGGGCCACAGGTGGCCCAGATTCACTGGGGACTCGCCCCTCTCGGGTCAGTCCTAGCTGTGGAGCAGCAGCCTTGGCGGGCCAGGAAGGCCGCTTCGCCGGGGTTGTGGCTGCAGGGACTGTTGCTTCTGGCCTGCAGTCCGCCTTGGGAAACTGTGCTGAGAGAGCCGCTGAAGCCCAGACTCCCAGTTTCTTTTTACAAGCAACGGACCCCACCTCTGTGAACCTCTGCCTCCCCTGCAGCGATGGGCCAGCGCCCGCCCGTCCTTTATTCTCGCTTCCTGGGTGCCTCGGAGCTTGGTCAGGTGCCAGGCTCTGAAGACGCAGCCAGGAGCCAGCCTGGACCGAGGGATGAAAGCCAGGCGCTCCCAAGCCGGCTCCGCCTCGATTTTCTCATCCATTCCATGGGCCCAGCCCGTGCGGGAGGAGGGAAGGGCCTCGAGGCTGCAGAGAGGCCCGGGACGCCCGGGGCCGGAGGCAGGTCTCTGGCTAGACGGCTGCGGTCACCCTGCCAGTTCCACGGGTTCCCACCTCCGCCGCCCTCACCGCTGCCGCCCCCCGCGGGCCAGGGCCCGGGACCCGCGCGGGGTGCGCCCGGGGGTTGTGCGGATGCCGGACTGGGAGGGACAGGCCAAGGGCTGGGGGAGGGGATGAGAAAGGGGCGGGGCAAGGCGGGGTCAGGCCCCGCCCTCCCGCAGGTGACCTCGGGAGCTGAGCAGCTGCAAGCGGGGGCCGGGCCCGGGGGCGGGGTCTGTCGCTCGCGCCCCCCACGTGTCCCGGGTCCCCGGCCCTGCCCCCGGGCCTGCGCTTATAACTCGGAATGCGCGCCCCGGCCGACCCTGCTCCGTCGCCTGCCGCCGCCGCCTGGCCCGGGTAAGGTGTCCCCGGCCCTCTGGCTGCCCACCCCCAGCCTAGGTCTCGGCTCCCGGACCAGCCGGCCGGAGGCGGAGAGGACGCGCGCCCGGGGCTCGGCCGGGGCGGACAGGGGCGGCGAGCCGGGTCCTGCTGCTCCAGTGCGGGCTGCTGGGTCCGCTCCCCCGCCTGGGGCCGCGCCGGGGCGTGAGTCCCAGGCTCCGAGAGCAGGTCGGGTTCTTCGCTCCCTGTGCGGGCCCGGGTCCTTCTGGCTTTTCCTCTTCCGATCCGGCTTCCTCTGTGCCGTGTCGCCCCCAAATGGACACTCTGGGAGTCCGGGCGGTGTGGGGGCCCCGTTCTCTCGCCCCCTCTGCGACTCACCGTCTCTGTCTCTGAGTGAAACCGGAATTCCAGCCCTCCGGGGCTGGGGGCATCGCTTTCCTCCGAGCCTCAGTTTACCCGGGGCAGGTGAGCACCGTGACCCTGGCTGCCCCCGCGGCCTCGGGTGTGGCCGGGCTCCCTTGCTTGCTGGGGGCGGCCGTCTCCGGCTCTGTCTAGGTGGGGCTGGTGGCCTCGCGTTTCCTGCGGCCCTGGGCTCCGCCGTGGGAGGGGCCGCGGGGCAGGAATGTCCGCCCTCTGGGTAGCTGTTGCCTTTGGCCCCATGGGCGGCTGCGCCCTCCGGGAGGAGGGTCATTGTGACAGCAGGAAACTCTACCCTCCTGCCAGGCCACTTCCTCGGAGCTCTGCCCAGTGGGCGGACCTGTCCTTACCCAGGGGGAGACCCGAGGGGCCGGGGCTTTGATCCCTCGGTGCCCAGCACTCGGCCAGTGGCAGGAGGGGGCAGAGAGGCCTGGGGTCGGCCTCCCCGCTTCCCAGCTGCAGTTTCTCGGCCGTTGGGGCCGCCCAGCCTCAGGCTCAGGGCTCAGGAAATGTTTGCAGATCCTAAGGGGCTGGGAAGGGCTCTGTAGACTGTTGAGGGCTGTGCCTGGGTCCATAGCTCCCTAACCAGGCGGGGGTTAGGTTCTGCTGAGGGAGGGAGATGCAGCCACAAAGTGGGGAGGGAGGGGGACCTTGGCCAGGAATAGGGCCTGGGGGCCCCTGCTGTCCAAACCCCCCTCTCCCAGCCCCTCCTCTCAGCGTCCCCTTCCCATTCCAGCCAGGGCAGGGGGGCCTGGGGGTGGGGGCCTGGCCTGGAGGCTCTGCCCAGTGCCTGGGGACTGAAGGGTGAATGAAGAGTGAATCCTGCCCACTGGGCACCTAAACCCGGGGCCAGGAGTGAGGGGGACAGGGAGGCCCCGCCCCGCTGGGTCTCAGCAGTCCTGAGTACTCACACGCCCCCCAGCGCTGCCCTCCTGCTCTGTCCTGTGCAGTCGGTTGACTCTGATGGTAGTTGTCAGGCCTGGGGCCCCAGGAGCCTTGAGAGCAGCCAGGCCCAGAGCCACCTGCTGCACAAGCACTTGCCCCGCTGCATCTCGCCTTCGCCCTGCGGCTCTGGGAGACTGGCCAGCACAGGCCAGGACAGCCCCACGCCTCCCTCCTGTGAGCACTGCACACACAGCCCCGAGCGAGGGGCTTGCCTGTGGACACCCAGGCGGAAAGAGGTAACCTGGAATTCGGGCTCTAGGGCTCTGATTCTTGCCGGATGCTTTGGGCAAAGTTGATCTTGCCGGCTCCCTCCCCAGACTTGGGGTAGGCCAGGCACCCTCAGGCGCTTTGATTTAGTAGCCTGAATGAATGAATGTGCTCTTCTTTCCTCCATAACCAAGAAAGAACCAAGCTCAGCTAAGTTAGAATGTCAGGGAGGGGTTCTGGAATATTCCATGAGGCTGTGGTCCTGAGCTATGGTGTGCAGGGCATATGGAGACATGGAAGACTGGTGGCGGTGACTCCCTGGGGAGTTTGTGGTCTGGAAGGTTCTCAAAGCAGGGGAAGGAGCCCCGCTGTCTCCCAGAGCCCGGGAGTGCAGGGCACCCTGCGGGAAGCTTGTGCCCTGGGCCAGGTGGCAGCTTCCTCATATGTAAATAGGTTGTAATGACAGTCTCCACCTTGAAATGACGCATGTGTGACTCTGAACATAGTGTGGGCTCTTGTCATCGTTCCAGCTGTGGCATTGCAGAGCTGCCGGGGTTTTCCTTAGTGTCAAGTGAGCGCCCAGGCTGACTGGCCTGTTTGCTGGAAGCTGGCCCAGTGGCTTTGGCCGGGGCCACGGAGAATGGCCCTGCCTTGCCAAGGAAGGCCAGGCTGGCAGGCAGCGTGGCACGAGGTCACCTCCCCCACAGGTGTCTCATCCGGTGAAGGATGTCTGGGCACGTAGCTGGGAGGTGGAAAAACCTGCATTGGGCCTTGGCAGGGAGCACGGGACTGGGGGGGGCTGAGTTCAGCCACGGTCTGCCAGGCGCCTGCCCAGGAAGGAAGCCAGTGTGCAGGGGTGTCAGAACCAAAATGGTGTGTAGGATTTTGTGTAGATGGGGAAATTGAGGCCTAGCGAGCAACGGACTGGCCCGAGGTCAGCCATGGCAGTGGTGCAGAGAGTTTGTGGGCACACTCTTGGTGCCCAACTCTGAGCTCCTCCCCCCAGCACTCTTCTGAATCCTTACCTCGCCCTGTGAGGGGCAGCTGCTCTCACCCTCGTTTTGTAGATGAGTGGCCACAGCTTAAGCCACCAGAACCCAGGTCTGGGGACTTGGTCCCTGTGCCCTGCCGCAGTGGGTGCTCACTAGCCAGACTGCAGGGGCTGCTGCCTCCCCCCATCAAGCCGTCAGCTGCGTCTAGTTTCAGGCAGCCCGGGAGGCTGAGGGGGGAGGGTTCTGGGAGGCAGGAGCAACCCCAGTGTCCCATTGCATCACTCTCCCGGCCAACCTGCTCAGCTCATTTCTGTGCACACAGGCACACACGTGCAAGCCCAAATACACACGTGCATGCACACATACATGCACTTTCTCAGGTACAACCCCTGGGTGCATATAGACATGCACATGAGCAGGGAAACACACCCATGCCCTTTCTCATGTACATACTCCCAGGTACGTGCAGCCCCCTCCCCAAACACAAACACACGCAAGAGCAGGCATGCACACGCATGCAGCCAGATCCACACGCCCGGGTGCGTGTGTTCCTTCACACTGCTCGGCCTGGCGGCAGGAGGGGCTCACTGGTTTCTGAATGAGAGTGTGCGTAGGGTCCTAGGGTCTTGGGGGTCCCAGGCTCTCGGGGGATCCCAGCCCTTTCTTTTTGCTGTGAGGAGCTGACCTCCAGAGAGTAGAACTAGCAGTGTCATTCTGAGACAGTCCCTGTCCCCAAAGAGCTCAAAGCTGGGAGAGGACAATGGGAATAGAGCGTGACGTGCTCTGACGGGAGATGAAGCCAGGTGGGAGCACTGAGGCGGGGCGGGCACAGGTGTAGGAACCTGCCCCGGGCCTCGTTGGGCTGGTAAGTGGTCCGTCTCCAAGGAGCTGCTCCTCCCCAACTCCTGTGCCCACCACCCTCTTGGCTCAGGCGCCTTTGGGAGGGGGCAGGGCAGGGGTGAGTCTCAGAGCTGGGCACATCTTGGGCCAGCCTCATCTCGCGCACCCCAGACCACACGTTGCCCAGCACTTCCCGCCCCTGAGCCTGCCAGACAGGGGGCCCTGTGCCTTCGAGAGTGGGCTCAGGAGCCCAGCTGATCTGGGTTTGATCCGGGCTCTGCCGCTTACCAGCCCAGCGAGGCCTAGGGCAAGTACCTCAACCCAAGCCTCGGTTTCCCTGTCTCTAAAATGGGGATAACCCCAAATGGAAAGGCTTGTCCCAGAGGGATATGTCTGTTGTCTTGATTGTGGTGATCACATCCCTTGTGAATACACATGCCGAAACTTGCCAAATTAGATACTTTAAAAATATGCAATTTATGGTATGTTGAGTATACCTCCATAGGGCTGTTTTAAAATATGCAACAGCATACCCCACCTCCACCGCCAGCGTGGCTCCCAAACGCACATTCCCCGAGAGCCTCCTGGGGCGGGAGGCAGGCGGCGGGACTGGGTCCTGGGGCTCCTGGGCCTCCCCAGAGCTCCCACTCAGCGAGGCGACTCACAGGGGACTGGGGTGTCTGGGGGGCCAGGGCCAGCGCTGCCAGGCAGGCAGCTGAGCAGCTTTTGCTTTTGCAGAGACGTTCACTGAGCCGTGAAGACAGATTCTGCACGCCGGAACCCACACCTCCAATCCCAGGTAACTTTGTACCTTGAGTCCTTCCTGCCTCCCTCTTCCCTCCATCCTCCAAGGCCAGTTGCTTGGCTGCGGTTGCCATGGGCACAGCTGCTGGCTTCAGGGTCAGGGCCTGGCAGGTGGTTGGATGCCCAGTGGAAGGGACAGTTGTGGCCACTGATCAGAACCAGCCCCGCTTCCCCAACCGCGCCGTTCTGAAATGAGGAATTTCTCCTTCTAAGTCCAAAGGGCGGCAAGGGCCCAGAGCCGGGGCTGACAGGCGGTGGGCCTGTGCGGCACGCACAGGACCGCGCACTCACGCGGTCGGCTCCAAAGTCCTCCTGGCTGCATGTGCAGACTGTGCAGCTCAGGGCAGGCGGCCTGGGGGAGCCACTTCTCTCCGAGCTCCCAGGCCCAGAGGGTGCCCAGACAGACAGACCTGCATCGTGGCAGCAGGGACAGCCCTGGACTCCCCTGGGTCTTGGGAGGGACATCCACAATCGTCCCCAATAGTGTCTGATAAGGACCCCCAGGTGACTCTGATCTTTGTCGGGATGCTGGGGCCAGGTGTCCACAGAGGCTGGAACCAGATGGCCTGGGTCCAAATCCAGCCCTGCTGCCTGTTGATCTCATGACCTTGGGCAGGGGACCTGGCCTCTCTGACCCTCGGTTTCCCTTTCAGCAAAATGGGCACGATAAAAGCACCTGCCGTCGGGGCCACGTGAGGAGTGCTGGGGGGAGGACAGGGTTCAGGGAGAGGCTTCTGGGCTACAGGACCACGGCTATGACATCGGGACACAGGAGGCCAGGACGCCTTCAGGCGGCGTCAGTGCAGCAGGGGAGCAGGAGGGTGGGAGCTGCACAGCGTCCCTGCGGCAGGGCTGGCTCTGCCGTCTGCGCCGCCTGGAATGGACGCCGCTTACAGAGAGGTGTTATGCTCTGCCTAGCTCCCTCCCTCTCTGGGCCTCAGTTTCCTCACCTGCACCCTGGGGAGTCGGTCTCTGAGCTCCCCCCCCTCCCCCCCCCCCAGCATTTGTACAGTTGAATTCACCCATCTCAGGGGAACTTGCATTTGAAAAGAGACAAGTGCCTAAAACTCCAGTGAGTGAAGGCCCGAGGGGCTTCCAGGGGAGCGAGGTAGGGGCAGGTAGGGGCGCCCCGTTTGCTGGGTCAGAGCTGGTTCCAGAGCCCGAGCGCCGTGCCCGCCATGGCCGTGAGCCCGCCACCGCCCCTCTGAGCCCCACCGTCCTCCGCAGTGGGAATGGCCACTGCTCCCCTGCGGCTCGTAGTGGGGGCTCAGGGAGGTCCACGCCAGGCCGGCGGGGCCCTGCCCGGCCCTGTCCGTGCTGACCGGGGGCACGCCGGCCGCCAGAGGCCCCGGGCCAGCTCTGCCGACCACTGACTGCCTCGGGATCCTGGCCTCGGCCGGACGGCTCAGCCTCAGCCGCCTTCTCTGGCTGGCGGGGAGTGACTCGAAGAGATGCCCCCGCCTCCGTCCCGCCTGCCCCAAACTCTGCCGTCAGCACTCCTAGGCCCCAGCGTGGCATGTGGGGGTGCAGAGTGCAGGGTCAGGGGCCCCGGGGGTGGGGGCACGGGGTGCAGGGAGGGGAACGTCCTGTTCCCAAGCCCCTAGTGGCAGCGCATCCAGGGGATAAGGCTGCCCAAGGCCAAGGTGGGGGCGGGGCCTGTGGGGCCGAGAGCTGCTGGCAGGGCCGGCAGGGGCGCCCGGCTGCTCTGGGTCACTCAAGTTCTTCCTCTGCTCCCCGCAGACGAGATGTCCAGCAAAGGCTCCGTGGTTCTGGCCTACAGTGGCGGCCTCGACACCTCCTGCATCCTCGTGTGGCTAAAGGAACAGGGCTACGACGTCATTGCCTACCTGGTAGGGAGGAGCCGCTTGCCTGTCTTCCCGCTTGTCCCGCAGCTCAGCCAGCCTGTGCTCTGCCAGCCTCCGGGGATTGTCCGCCTGTCTCTTCCCCTCGCTAAGCCTGCCTTGAACTGGAACTAGGAAAACAGCTCCTCACTGTGCTGCCTGCCTCGCTTCATCTGTAAAATGGGCGTCCTCCAGATGCCTCCCAGCGCTGGGGGCGGGGGTGACACAGAAGTGACTTTGGCAGCGCTTCTGGGCCAGGATGCTTGGAGCTA
This sequence comes from Mirza zaza, assembly GCA_008750895.1. Lineage (NCBI taxonomy): Eukaryota > Metazoa > Chordata > Mammalia > Primates > Cheirogaleidae > Mirza > Mirza zaza. The sequence continues at coordinate 46,047 of VSMD01126932.1, forward strand.
GGCCACGGGCTGGGGCCCGCTACAGGCCATGGGAGTCCCCGTCAGCCTTCAGCCCCCAGTAATTCAGCAATGATGGTAGAACCCTGAACTGGAAGGGCCGGGGCAGACGGCTTAGTTCCGGGATGGCAGATGGCCATAGGTGACAGGTGGCATGTGATGCCGCTCCCCCATCCAGGGTCCATAGCGGTCATCCCTAATGAACCAGCTTCGCTCCTGATGAACCGGGACAGCCTCTAACTCCTTCTCCGTGTGGCTGTGCTATTCAGGACTCTTGGGTGCAAATTCTAGAAATTCAACTCTAACTTAAGCAAAAAGGGAAAAACCCACAAGACAGTTCTTGGCTCGTGTAACTGAGAAGTCCAGGGGCATGATGGCTTCAGGCAAGGCTGGCTCCAGGTGCTTCTCCAGATCTGTCTCTGATTCTGCTTGGCTTCCTTCTCGGCCTCTCCGCAGGCCACGCAAGGCTGCCAGCAGGCCCCATTCGCCATCATAGCCTAGTGACTCTCGTTGGCCAGAGTCACTGCTGCTGAGTCGTGGGGGGCGGGCTTGGGTCGTGGGCCAGCTCCTCCAGTGAGCGGGAGATGTGATTTGCTCCCATCCGCCCCTGTGGAAAGGGGTCCTCCCAGGAAGCAAGGCCCTGATCTCAGGGGGAGTGAGGATGGGCCTCTGGACAGATAAAAGTTAACCATTGCCAAACCGAGTGTCTTGTTTATAGTCGGTACACTGCACCTAACTGTGCCATGCCCTTGACGTTCAGGTTGGGGAAAGTGAGGCCCAGGAAGGGGAAGCCCTTTGCTCACAATCACTTGGCAAGTGACAGCCACAGCTCAAGTGGCTGCAAAGAGCCCATGGTGTGCTTATCTTGCCACCGGAGGGGCAGTCAGAGCTTGGAGCTGGCTGTATAGACCACTGGGCTACCAGCTGGCAGGTTTACAAGTGAGTTTGACTTCAGATAAGCACCTGCAGCTGGGCTCTGGGCAGATTCCAGAGCCTGCTGAGCAGAATGTGGAGCGAGGCTCCAGCCCTCCGTCTGGGCAGCCAGCCAGAGTCCAGCCAGCAGGAAACATGCCAGTGTCTAGACAGGGGCCATCGGAGCCAGGGGTCGGGGCCGAGCTGGGAGCTCCTGGGCACAGGCCCCCCTGCCTCCTGCCCACTCTGATGCCTCAGGACAGGCAGGGCACTGCGCTAGGCTGGGGAGGTGAGCTGGAGGCCGAGCAGCTCCTGCCAAGCTAATCTTTGCACTTAGGGAGAGGTTGCTGGAGCAGACAGATGGGTTCGAGGAAAACTCCAGCAGTGACAGCAAACACTTGCGTCCCAGCAGTCCATGTGGCCAGAGCCAGGCTCAGCCAGTCCTCCGACCCATAGAAATGACTTCTGAGCACAGCCCGGCATCCAGCTCCCAGTATTGGCTCCTGGAAGTATCCCAACCTCGCCAGCCCCTGAGCTGTGCCCTGTCTCCTCCATACTGTGACCTGGGCTGTCGAACGGAAGCCTCCTCAGCGGGGGTCTGTGCATGTGGATGGGGCCTGCCCGGGCACTCCCCAGGGGCTGGCGGTCTTCTCCCACTCTCTTATCTGCTCTGGGCTGATGGGGCCTCTCTGCTTCCACTTCCCAGGCCAACATCGGCCAGAAGGAAGACTTTGAGGAAGCCAGGAAGAAGGCGCTGAAGCTCGGGGCCAAAAAGGTACCAAGTGGGAAACAGAGTTGGGGCCTGGGAGTGGGGGTGGCATGGGAGGACAGCGGGTGGTCCTGCCCCAGAGCTCCCTTCTGCATCCCTTCCAGTTCATCTTCTTGCCTCCAAGTGTGTGAGATCAGTCCTTCTTTTTTGGGTGTGTGAACACTATTGTCTTCCTGCCTCCCCCAACTCTTCTTCCATCCCTCTCCTTTCCATCCTGCCATCTCTTCCCCATCCATCCACCCACCCACCCACCTGCACCTCCCTCTTTTACCTCTCTGTCCATCCATCTGTCCATTCATCATCCATCCATCATCTATCATCCATCCATCATCCATTATCCATCTATCTTCCACCCATCACCCATCCATCCATCCATGATCCGCCCATCATCCATCCATCATCCATCCATCCATCTCTCCTTCATTCTTCCAACCATCATCCATCTTCCATCCATCATTTATCCATCTATCCATCATCCATCTATCATCCATTCATTCATCATCCATCATCCATCCATCATCTATCCATCTTCCATTATCCATCCACCCATAATCCACTCATCATCCATCCACCCGTAATCCACCCATCATCCATCCATCATCTATCCATCCATCATCCATCCACCCATTATCCATCCATCATCCACCCATCATCCATCCATCATCCATCCACTCATCATCCATCCATCTTCCATCCATTCATCATCCATCATCCATCCACCCATTATCTATCCATCATCCATCCATCTATCATCCATCCATCATCCATCCATCTATCATCCATCCATCATCCATCCATCCATCTGTCATCCATCCATCATCCATCCATCAATCATCCATCCACCATCCATCCATCATCCATCATCTATCCATCATCCATCCAGCATCCATCAACTATCCATCCACCATCCATCATTTATCCACCATCCATCCATCATCCATTCATCATCCATCATCCATCCACTTGTCATCCACCCATCATCCACCCATCATCCATCTGTCCATCATCCATTTACCCTCTTTTATCTCTCCGTCCATCCACCCATTCTTCCATACATTCAACAGAATCAGAAAACTCCAGTTGAGTCCAGAACATTGATTATGTATCCAAGTATGTGGCGGACAGACCTCTGTTGGGTTTGGGGTGAATATGGCAAATGGGGCTAAGGCAGGGCCTGCCCACACATGCTTATTCCCCATGGGGAAGTCCCTGCCACTTGTGAAGTCCCTGCCCCTTTACCTGGGGGAGTGAGCAGGGGACACAAGAGGGATGTTGTGAAAGGCCACCAGCCCCCCTGCTTGGTGAAAACCGATCCTCCTCTGCAAGGTTGCAAGGACCTGAAATTGCACCTGGCACATGGGAAGAGCTTGATGACCATCCAAAATGAGTGTGTGAGGGACTGAATGTCCCCGTCCCAGATCACCCATTGGCCATAGGCCTGGAACTAGAATTAGAATGTCCTTGGTGTCCCCCAAGTCCTGGGGAGAAGAGGGGTTGTCTGAGCCATAGTCCAGTAAGTGGGAAAAGAACACCTGAGTGTAGAGGTGAGGGTGCACTGTTAGCCAGCGCGTGCGTAGGCTTTGTGTATGGATGTCTCTAGTCCCTTACTCCAGATGAGCAGTTCTCAAGCCTTTTGGTCTCTGGCCCCTTCTACACTCTTAGTTGTTTATTTGTAATTAAAAAAATATATATATAATATTCTTATTTCTTTTTTTTTTCTTTACACATAAATCACTGAAAATACTGATATTTATAATTTTTTATGTTTATTTTCTTACGTGTAACATTAGGATATAGTCCCAATTGCTTTCTTTTCTTTATTATTTCATTAAAAAAATATTTTTTTGTAAATAATTATAGACACTCAAGAAGGAGCAAAAATAATACAAAGCATCTCTTGACTCTTACAATGTACTGAGTGCCCCAGGGAGGTTTTGTGGATTTGTCATCAGTATTTATCACCTTAGAAATAAGAGCTAATATTTTTTAAATGAACAGTGTTAAACACATTATATGTTAACATAAGTAACATTTTTACTTATGGAAAATAACTATTTTCTCAAACAAAGCATTTTAGTAAGAGCAGCATTGGTTTACATTTTTGCAAATCTAATTAATGTCTGGCTTAACAGAAGACAGACGGACTCTCATAGCTGTTTCTGCATTCAGTTTGAGATATATTGTTTTGGTTGAAATTTATGAAGAAAATATGCCCTCCCAGATGTATCTTTCCATCCAGTGGAAAGAGGAATATTTTAAGAACCTTTTCAGACAGGTGGGGCCATTCTTTGATACTGCCTCCCAATTTAACAAGCAGTAGTTTCTTAAAGAATTGTGTCTGAAACCATAGCAGTGAACTTGTCATTCTTTATGGTATTAAAACCTACAGGTCCCTCTTGCACTTTGGATCTTTTACTTGCATAAGATTGTGTATCATGCATTGATCATTTGAAAAATATTGTTTCACTGAGTTATACAAATTTTCCAAATGTTGATACATTTCATTATAGTGTATCAAAACATCATATTCATTAATATCACCACTACTCACATCAGAAATATTGGGAATTTGTGAATCTTAGAGTGTCAGATACAAATTTTCCAAAATTCTAATTTTCATTGGAAGGCTTGAATTTTATCCCTAGCAACAAATACAGTCAATTTTTCTTGAAACGACAGTTTCATTTCATTCATTTTTGTGAAAATATTGGCCAAAACCCCAGTCTGAATGACCATATTTTGTGTATCAGTCTGATGGTCTATGAAAAAAGCGGCTAGTTTAGCTTGTAACTCAAACTTCACATATGCTTTTTCCTTTGTACTTCAGAGTGGAGCAGCAGTGCTCCCTGTGTATTTCACATTTCATACTCAAGGGTCGAGATTTAGTAAAAGTGGAGATTTGACCTCTCCATCAAGGCTATTCATAAGTGAAATTGGCGCTGTGCAAGTGTGGCATGAGCACAGTGACTACGAGTATAGTCTTGGGCCTCTGCCCTCAGTCTGGAGAAGGCACCAACCCCTTCCCCCATCATTGCTTTGGACCATCAGTGCAAATGTCAACATAGTGAAGACGTCAAATGACATCTTAATATCATTATAACATCCAAGATCGAGGAGCCAAAAAAAGTAATAAAAAAAAATATCATTATAACAAATGTTTTCACTCAGAGTCTCCCTGAAAGGATCTTGGGGACCCCTGGAGGTCTACATTTTGAGAACCATTCCTCTAGATTGGAGTTTCCCAACCTGGGCACTCTTTATCGACACATGTCTGGCTGTCCCGTGCATCGCAGGGTGTAGAGCAGAATCCCTGGCCTTTACCCACTAGATGCCAGAGTCACCGCCCCAGCCCCTGACTTGGCAGCTGTGGCAACCAAACATTGCCAAATGCCTCCTAGGCGACAAAACCATCCCTGGTTGAGAACTGCTGCCCTAGATCTTTGGTGGCAACTAAGTTCCATCTTGTTGGGAGGGATTTAGGAGCCACATCCAGCTTCAGCTAGATCAGGATTGATTAGCAATGTCTGCCATGAGTGCAGGAGGGAGGGTAACAGTGCCGCGTGCTGGAGTCGACGGATGACAGCTACTGCAGATGCAGAGGGAAAAATGGGGGTGCAGCTTGCCACGATCCACCGTGGGTGTCGGCCTTGGCACAGGCCACCTGGGCCCCCCGGGGCCCTGCGTTCTGACTGGCTCTGTCCTTGCTGAACGTGGGCTCCTCCGCCACAGGTGTTCATTGAGGACGTCACCAGGGAGTTTGTGGAGGAGTTCATCTGGCCCGCCGTGCAGTCCAGCGCGCTGTACGAGGACCGCTACCTCCTGGGGACCTCGCTCGCCAGGCCCTGCATTGCCCGCAAACAGGTGGAGATTGCCCAGCGGGAAGGGGCCAAGTATGTGTCCCACGGCGCCACGGGGAAGGTGAGGCCCTGCGACAGTGCACCTGGGGAGGGCCTGCAAGGGAGAGGGAGGCTCTGCGGAGGAGATGGGACCACCGGGGTGGCGGAGGTTTGGGGCTGTGCCTCCAGGCGGCACGATGTGCGGCGGGCAGCCTGGTTTTGTGGCGACGCCAGTGAGGGAAGAGGGTCGCTGGTCCCTGAGCTCTGCGTGCCGGGAGTTCCGCCTGACAGCTCTGCGTCCCCCAGCCTCCCTCTGCTGTGGGAGCTGTGTCACCCGTTTGGCAGACCTGTGCTGAGGCTCGGGGACATCGTCATGGGCCAAGGTCGCAGAGTCCCCATGGGACATGGTGGAAAGTGTCAGACACCCAAGCTGGCAGAGCGGGCTCAAACCCCAGCTCTGCTGCGGGCACCTGGGCCAGGTACCACCCCTTTCTCAGCCTCAGTTTCTTCATTTGCAAAACGAAGAAACCCTGTCTTAGTTTCCTAGGGCTGCAGTCACAACACGTCACAAACTGGTGGCTTACGGCACAAGTGTACTGTCTCAGTTCTGGAGGCCAGAAGGCCAAAGTCAGGGCGTCACAGGGCCACGCCCCCTCTGACGGCGCCAGGAAGGGCCGCTCCGGGCCTTTCTCCGGCTTCCAGCAGCCTCAGGCCCTCCTGGGCGTGTTGCCCCATCCTCCTGTCCTCTGTCTTCAGGGGCCGTGTCCTCTCTGTGTCCTCACGTCATCTTCCCCAAGTGTCCATCTCTGTGTTCACACTGCCCTTTTTAAGGGCCCCCAGTCTCACGGACGAAGGCCCACCCTAGTGACTCACCTCCACCTGCTGCCTCTGTAAAGACCACACGGGGCCCCACGCTGAGGTGCGCAGGTTGGGACTTGAACCTGTCTTCTTGCGAGGGACATGATCCAGCCTGTCACAGGCCTACCCGGCCTGCGTGCGCCAGTGCAGACGGGGGTGGGGGGGCCCTGGGGTGGGGGCGGGAAAGCCCTGGGACGCTGCCCCGCAGGTGGCAGTCCTTGGAGCAGGGATTCCTCACAACGTGGCACCTGTCGGGTGGCGTTTCTATAAAGACCCTGGAGTCCCGAGCTCCCGAAGTTAGTGGGCACCACGCCAAGGGCCCCGGGCAAGAGTTGGCCGTGAAACAGCCCACGGTTAGGAGGCTCTGAGACTCCCAGTGACGGGGAGCTCACTACCCACGGCGGTGCAGGGGCACACACGGCTAAGGTTAAGGTGGAGGAGACGTGACCTGGGGGTGGCCTTGCAAACAGCCACCTCCGGGATGGCACTGGCCACATCCCTGAAAACTCACGCTCTCATTTATTTTCCTGGGCACTAGATCAGCGAGCGTGTACCGGCCACCTGTGCAGGGTTGGCCGCCTGGTGTGGCACTTCCGGGCCCGTGCGCGTCCTCGGAGAGCCCGTGTCCTGGGGCGGGGGGCGGGGAGAACAGGTGCGAGGCGAGGAGCTGGAGGGGCTGTGCCAGGGAGTCCTGGGGGCGGCGGGCAGGGGGCTGAGGGGAGCTGGCCTACGGAGCACGGCCCAAAGGCCGAGTGCAGTGAGCAAATAACAGGGAGCGGGAAGAGTGTGCCAGGCAGAGGGAACAGCCTGTGCAAAGGCCCAGAGCCAGGAAGCCCAGAGTGACAGTCCATCTGGGGCTTGGAGCAGGCGCTGTGGCTGCAGGAGAAGCAGGGGTCAAGGGTCAGGCCGAGGCCGAGCTGAGGGGCTAGCTTCATCCTGAGGCAGGTGGTTGGGGCTGTGGGAGGGTCCTAGGCTGGAGGAGGGGTGGCCTGCGACTCCCCCAGTGGGATGCAAGGCTCGTGCTGGCCTGGAGGGAAGAGACCAGCGAGAGAGTCTCGCACACAGCCCCACAGCCTCGGTTTCCACCAACACCCTGGCTGTGGGTGAGGAGAGGTGGGCAGGGTGTGCGTGCCGCCCCCCAGGCAAGGCTGGTGGCAGAGGAGGGCACAGGGGAGAGGGCCCTGGGGTCCAGGCCCAGCTGGGTTCAGATCACAGCCCCGAGGCTTCCACGCTGTGTGGCTTTACGCCCGACAGCCTCCGTTTCCTCTTCAGTGAGGTGAAGATGAAAGCGGGGCCCGGCTCGAGGGGCAGTTAGGGGCAGTGAGTAGGGCCGTGCCAGTAAAGCGCTTGGCACAGGGCCTGGCACATGGTGAGCACTCAAGGAAGTGTCCCAGTGGGGAGATCATCAGACCGGGTCTGGGGACAGAGGAAGGTCATTGAGGACAAATTCAGTGCAGCATAAACAAAGCCCCTGAGCCGTCTCATCTGCCCAGGTGGAATGAGCTGGGCAGTGAGCTCCCCATCCTGGAAGGCATTCAAGTGGGGGCGGGCACGGGATCAGGATTCTGGAAGGGGTCCTGCTCAGAGAAGGTCCCTCCAACGGTACCGTTAAGGTCCAGTTGGGGGGGGCTTGTGGAGCCAGTGGATGTGTGTGCAAGTGGGTCCGCCCTGGCTCTGGTAGTCCCCGGTGCGGGTGGAGACCCCTGCCCCAGACCAGCCACAAGCAGCCAGCAATAGCTGCTCGCGGCTGCGCGCCACTCCTCCATGTGGCCACCAGAGGGCGCCGGAGCCCCGGGTTTGAGCGTTTGGGCCGCCGGGGAAGGCGCTGCCCGGCGTTCTCTGCGC
>VSMD01126935.1:0-30399 GCA_008750895.1 Mirza zaza
AATAAGAAAACAAACATCTCGGTTAAAAAATGGGTAACAGTTGTGAACATACACTTTATCAAAGAAAATATATAAATGGAAAATAATCATATGAAAAGATGCCTAACATGATTAGTCATTAGAGAAATGCAAATAAAACTACAATGAGATACCATTACACACCTGTTAGAATGGCTAAAATTAAAAAGACTGTCCATACTATGTATTGGAAAAGCTGTAGAGCACCTGGAACTCTCAAACATTGCTGGTACTAATGTAAAATGATACTATCACTCTGAAAAATAGTTTGGCAGTTTCTTAAAGTTCAATATACAGGTAACATATGATCCAGCTGTTCTACTCCTAGGTATTTAACCAAGAGAAATGAAAGTATATGTTCATACAAAGACTTGCATATGAATGCTCATAGCAGGTTTAGTTGTAGTAGCCCCAAACTAGGAACAACCTTAAGTCCATCAAGAGGTGCACAGGTAAACAAAGTATGGCATATCCATAATAATCAAAGACTTACACAGTAAAAAGCAATGAGCTACTACTTATGCACACTGTAGCACAGATGAATCTGAAAATAATTATACTGAGTGAAAGAAGTCAGATAAGCTTGAGTATATACTATATGATTTCATTATATAAAATTGTAGGAAATTCAAACTAATGTATACTGTCAGAAAGTAGATCATTGTTTGCCTTGATGGGGTGAAGGAGCGAGAAGGAGGGAGGGACAAGGAGTAAAGATTACAAGGGGTTAATGGTTATGAGTCATGGTTATGTTCCTTATCTTGATTGTGGTGATGGTTTCACAGGTATATCAAATTGTATGCTTTATCAAATTACATACTTTATCAAATTGTATACTTTAAGTATGTGCAGTTTATTCTCTGTCAATTTTACTTCAGTAAAGTGCTAAAAAAATCTAAAGGAAACAGATGAAAATGTGCCATAGCTAGAAAGATCAGTAGTATAGTCCCAGACCTCAAAATTCTTGCTAGGGTATACACAGTTGCAAATGATATTTTCCAGTAAGTAAGGGTCATGTTAAAGCGTCTGGAAATTCAACCATTCCCCTTCAGGCCCAATCTTTTGTGTACAAAAGGCTAGAGCAATATATCGATTTGGATATATTGGAGGGAACCACCTCATGTGGCTAGATGAACTTTGTTTGTCTCAGAGTTAAACGGTATTTATTGTGGTAGTGTAGATCTCTGTGCTTGGACATGAACACACTTTTCTGATTATCCTTACCCTTCCCACAAAATCACAACCTGGTCCAAGCACATGTCTGAACTTAGTGCCAATTATCCAGGACAAAAGTCAAATTAACTGTGAATCTCTAGGAATCACTGTGTAGACCCTTGAATCAACTAACATTATTAGAGTCCATCCCTGTACCTCATATTCTCAGGATAGAATATTATCACAAATTTTACATTAAAAGACCTCCTAGAAGGTAAAGAAAGTGGCAGATCCAGGATTTGAAACCGACATAAAGCTCTCATTCTTTCCAGCTGGAAACCACACAGTTTCCAGCCACTGAAAGTGGTCCGAAAATTTTTTGCTAATAACAGCAATTTCAAGTTCATTTTCCCTAATGCTTCCTTTTGGGAGAACAACCTGAATAGATCAACACTTTTAAAAAGTAGATAAAAATGATATCTATTTCTAGATCTAGATATCTAGATCTAGAAAAACATGATTTCTATTGTTAATTTGGATTTCTTTATAATATTAATTTTTTACCTAAATTTCTCACTCTTATGAGATTATTAGAATCAGGAAACCAAAGAATTATTATTATTATTATTTTTTGAGACACAGTCTCACTTTGTTGCTCAGGCTAGAGTGAGTGCCGTGGTGTCAGCCTAGCTCACAGCAACCTCAATCTCCTGGGCTCAAGTGATCCTACTGCCTCAGCCTCCTGAGTAGCTGGGACTACAGGCATGCGCCACCATACCCTGCTAATATATATATATTTTACTTGGTCAATTAGTTTTTTTATATTTTTAGTAGAGGTGGGGTCTTGCTCAGGCTGGTTTCGAACTCCTGACCTTGAGCGATCCACCTGCCTCGGGCTCCCAGAGTGCTAGGATTACAGGCGTGAGCCACTGCGCCCAGCCCAAAGAATTATATTTTCTTACTGAAATTATACTTAAAAGTTTAATTCTAATCTGTGTTTAAAAATGTTCACCTACCTTTCTAAAATTAAACTTTATATTATGAGATAATTATAGATTCACATGCAGTTGTAAGAAATATTTTAGAAAAACATCCAACTTTTTAAACCATGTAATTTCAATATAAACTGACTATAGATGAGATAATGTTGGATAGATATAGAACTAGTAGTACACAGTATCATATCTCTCCACTAGCTCTCCAAACTCTTTGACCACTGATAATAGGCTCTTTGTGGTTCCCTCACTTCTGCATGAATTCTCTTACCTCTTGGCTTCACCTGCCATTCCCTGTGGCTAGAAGTATCCCCCTACCCCCTATACTCCTCCAATTAACTTATATTTGTCCTATAGGCTCAGTTTTTAACTGCATTTCCTCTAATTGTCTTCTTTGATATGCTTCTACAAGGTTAGGCTGTTTTTCCAGCTATTTCCTTAGCATCCCCAACTTAAACCTTCATAGGGACTTAATATATGCTATAATAATTGTCCATTTATTTGCCTGTATTTCTTTCTGGACTACAAGATAATTGAGAAAGGAATTTTCTCTTGTTCATCCTGAATGCCCAATGACTGTAAACTCCTTGAAGGCAGATATTTCACTTATTTTCTCCAATACCCAAGAACAGTGCTTGTTACATACAGAAGCTTAGTAAATAATTAGACGATAGATAGATGAAAAGTTATTAAGCAGAGATGAATAGACAATGATATTTTAATTGAATAGTAATTCTAGTGAATAAGCACATTTATAATAAAATAAAACACAATCCAGGTTAGAGTGGATAGTGATTTCTGTGTGGCTCTGGCTTATTAGGAAAGTTCTTAAGAGTTTATTTTAAATGCCCAGAGAGATAGTACAGGAAGTGTTAGAGAATATTTGAAGAAATAATTTTTATGAAATGAAAAAGCTATGCATATGACTTTTAAAAAGTTTTAATTTGCTGGAGTAGGGATTAGTAATAAAATATTTTTAGGAAATAAGTTTTTTTGGGGGTTGGGTAAAAGTTATACTAAAATAAATTTAAATATCTATTTGATGAACTTTGTATATGAGTATGCTGATGATTTAGTTCACATTTAGTTACAGCAAACTCATGTGACATGGAATTATTTTCTCATGTTATTAATGTGGTTCCTAGACATTGACTTCTGAAGTAGAGTAGGAGATTAATAGTACAGTACAGGCCGGGCGTGGTGGCTCACGCCTATAATCCTAGCACTCTGGAAGGCCAAGGCAGGCGGATTGCTCAAGGTCAGGAGTTTGAAAACAGCCTGAGCGAGACCCCGTCTCTACTAAAAATAGAAATTAATTGACCAACTAAAAATATATATACAAAAAAATTGGCCGGGCATGGTGGCGAATGCCTATAGTCCCAGCTACTTGGGAGGCTGAGGCAGTAGGATCGCTTGAACCCAGGAGACTGAGGTTGCTATGAGCTAGGCTGATGCCACGGCACTCACTCTAGCCTGGGCAGCAAAGTGAGACTCTGTCTCCAAAAAAAAAAAAAGTACATTACATAGTTAATATTTCTAGACCTCATAATAAGACAGCATAATATTTCTTGAAATAACCAGCAAGAATGAAGAATTTAGTTTGTTCTGATTCTGTGGGTATTCTTGAAATACATACAAAAGGAACTGCATGTATATATATATAAAAGCACAAATCTATTGGTGAAGTGAGAAGTGTACATTTCTCTCCAATGTTAGTGCTTCTGTAAAAAGTTAAGAACATTCTGGATTTAATTAAATAGAGATGGGAAATGTATATCATAGTCCCATCCTTTCTCATCTGGTAACTTCAAAATTATATCTATAGAAAAAGAGCTCTTATAATTTACAAAAATCTGATGTCTAATCCTGAACTATACTATTCTCTCTTTTATGCATTACTTACAGAACTATAAATTTGTAAAGTTCATAGCACCACCATTTTCAAGTGTCATTTTTTGTCAGCTTTATTTTCTTTCTCTCTCTCCTATAAAAAGATCTTGAAATAGTTTTATCCTGTAAGACCAGTAGTGTTTAATTTTCATTTCTCTCTCTCTCTCTTTTTTTTTTGGAGATAGAATTTTGCTCTGTCACCATGGGTAAAGTGCAGTGGCATCATCATAGGTCACTGCATCCTCAAACTGCTGGGCTCAAGTGATGCTCCTGTCTAAGTCTCCCAAGTAGCTGGAACTACAGGCACACACCAACATACCTGTCTAATGTTTCTATTTTTTGTGACTTGGGTTCTCACTCTTGCTCAGGCTGGTCTCAAATCCTGAGCTCAAGCAATCCTCCCACCTAGGCCTCCCAGGGTGCTAGGTTTACAGACATGAGCCATTGAGCCAAGTTTGATTTTCATTTCTCTTTTAAAATAAATATTGAGGTTCTAGACAAATACGAGTTTCAAAAAATACTGGTAGTCATTAGAAAGAAATAATACTTTCAAATTATGAATACTCTTATGAAACATGTTTCTTAGGTATATGAACTTTTCAAATACTCAAATCACATTCTTTGAAATAAGCAGCGAAGATTTAAAAAATTATATCTCAGATTATGGTACTTAGAGTCTATGGTAACAGAGAAAGCAAAGATAGCATTTGAATGATTTTGAATCATACTGAATCCTTTAAATCATAATATTTAAATCTGTGGTAACAGAGCAAAGATAGCATTTGAATCTCATTCCTGCAAAATTCATGTGACTTGATAGATTTTAAAAATGGTATTTACGCCTTCAATACAGTATATTTACTTTTTCTGTGTGAATTTAGATGTAGTATGAGAAACATGAGGTAGTTTGCATATTGTTTTATTGCAGAAATAAAATGCTTTTTTCAAAAATAAATATATAATAGAATACATTCAAAATCTAGTCTATAATATCTAAACTAAAACTGAGATTAATTCTGTTGCATGAAGCTAGCTATTAGTTAAGATGATCTAATTATTTGCATGCTTTATGTTTTGCTGATAGCATTAGAGTTTGAAGGTGAGTGAAATGATATTCAGTGTATTGCAGCAGGTGTATAAAAATACTGAGAAGGATAATTTAAAAAAAATTTATTATTTTTTTAAGAGACAGAATCTCAGTCTGTTGCCCAGCATGGAATGCAGTAGTGTCCCAAACTCCTAAGGGCAAGTGATCCTCCCACTTCAGCCCCTTGAGTAGCTGGTACTGCAGGTGTGCACCATTGTGCCTGGCTAATTTTTTTTTCATTTTTTTCACACAGGATCTCGCTTTGTTGCCCAGGCTGGTCTCAAACTCCTGAGCTTAAGCAATCCTCCTGCCTCAGCTTCCCAAATTGCTGGGATTACAGATATGAGCCACCATGCCTGGCCACACTTGTTTTAATTGTTAAAGAAAACTCCCAAACAAAATATTCATTCAAACTAGGAAGTTTAAGGTCTTGGTTCATATATAAATTTAGCTGTGACCTCTGATGGTTATTTCAGTGGTTAAAAGTTTTAGACTAACCTGTTAGGAAAGACTATGAAAGGTATGAGGAAGATAATACTGTTTTTATGTGTAAAAAAGAAACAACAAGTTAGATAGCATTTTCTTTTCAAAATGATGAGTACCCTTTTTGTGAAGCATAGCACCATTTGAATGCATTTTAGTATATTTGCCAGTAGTGTTGAGATTGTAGAGATCCTAGAGCCCAACAATTATATGAGAATTGAGATAAAATGTGAATTAAAAAACTGAGATATGATTTTAAAAGGAAAATAAGGAAAAATAATAACAGTTCAGTAGTGTCCAGAAACTAATGGAAAAACTAATTTCACCTGAAAATTAGGTACCATCCTTTAAAGAGATTTATCAAAATTCCAAAGAGAATCCCAAATGTTACCATTTGGTTATGATAAGTAATTTTAAAACAGGTTGTATTGGCCAGGTGCGGCTCACGCCTGTAGTCCTAGCATTCTGGGAGGCTAAGGTGGGAGGATCGTTTGAGCTCAGGAGTTCGAGACCAGCCTGAGCAAGAGCAAGACTCTACTAAAAATAAAAAGAAATTAGCTGTACAACTAAAAATATATAGAAAAAATTAGCTGGGCATGGTGGCGTATGTCTGTAGTCCCAGCTACTCGGAAGGCTGAGGCAGGAGGATCACTTGAGCCCAGGAGTTTGAGGTTGCTGTGAGCTAGGCTGACACCATGGCACTCTAGCCTGGGCAGCAGAGACTCTGTCTCAAAGAAAAAAAAAACAGGTTGTATTGGTGTTTGGGAATCTAAAATTCTGCTTATTTTAAGACATGCCCTAATTTTAGAGATGCTAAAATATGTGGAGAAAATATGTGTCTATGAATCAGTGAGATACAAAATTAATGTTCACAAGCAGAAAAACATAATATAACTCATCTAAAGTTACAAAAACATTGCAATCTGGATGTGAATTGAGCTCTATTCCAACTTTAGAACTCTTTGACTATTAAAATATAATTCCCTATTTGCAGATATCTTTCCATGTCAGCACACAAGGTATATGGGCATACTTTGTTTTATTGTGTTTTACTTTATTGTGCTTAGCAGATAGTGTGATTTTTACAAATTGAAGGTTTGTGACAACCCTGCATCAAGCAAATCTCATGGTGTCGTTATTCCAACAGCAGGCGCTCGAATTGTTTCTCTGTCACATTTTGATAGCTCTCAGAACATTTCAAACTTTTTCATTGGTATTATATGTATTATGGTGATCAGTGATCTCTAATGTTACTGCTGTAATTGTTTTGAGGTACCACAAACTGTGCCTATATAAACAGGCAAACATAATCAATAAATAAATGTGTTCTGACTGCTCCAATTGACCCGCTGTTTCTCTCATCTCTCTCCCTCTCTTCCCACCCCCCCCATTCTCTGAGGCTGTCATTGTGATTTTGATTTACTTTTCCCTGATGATTAATGATGTTAATCATCTTTTCATGTGCTTATTGGCCATTTGTTTATTTTCTTTAGAAAACTGTCTACTCAATTCCTTTGCCCATTTTTTAAAACAAGTTTTTTTTGTTTGCTTGTTTTTGAATTGTGGGACTTCTTTATATGTTCTGGATATGAACCCCTTATTGGATGTATGATTTGCAAATATTTTCTTCCATTTCTTGGATTACATTTTCACTTTGTTGGTTGTGTTCTTTGATGCATTTTAAAAAAAATTTAAGGTAGTTTAATTTATCTGTTTTTTTGTTCTTGTTGTTGTTGTTGCCTATGCTTTTGGTATCATATCCAAGAAATCATTGCCAAGTCCAGTGTCATGAAGCTTTCCCTCTGTGCTTTTCCTTAAGAGTTTTATATTAATAGTTTTAGTGCTATGTTTAGGTCTTTGATCCATTTAGAGTGAATTTTTGTATGTGGTGTAAGCTAAGGGACCAACTTCTTCCTTTTGAATGTGAACATCTCATATTTTCAACACCAGTTCTTCAAAATACTGTCCTTTCTCTATTGAATGGGATTGTAACCCTTGTTGGAAATCATTTGACCATATATGCCAGTTTACTTTTGGGCTCTTTATTCTATTCTGTTGGTCTATATATCAGTCTTTATGCTAGTGCCACAACTGTTGGATTTGTAATAAATTTTGAAATCAAGAAGTGTGAGATCTCCAACGCTGTTCTTTTTTCAAGATTATTTTGACTATTTGGGGTCCCTTGAGATTCCGTATGAGTTTTAGGATAGGTTTTGTATTTCTGTAAAAAATGCTATTGGGATATTGATAGGAATTGGATAGAATCTATAGATTGCTTTGGGTTAGACATTTTAACAATATTTAGTCTTCTAATCCATGAACATTGGGTGTTTTTCCATTTATTGTTATCTTCTTTAATTCTTTTGGCAGTGTCTTTTTATGGTTTTTTAAGTGTCGTTGTGGATAACTGCATGTTTGTGTATATTTTTCTTTTTTTATCAATTTAAGGAATTTTCAGTGGAGGGAATAGATTCTTGGGCTTAATCTTGGGCATACTATGCCATCTTGCTGTAATTGTATATATTTTCCTGACTTGATTCCATAATATTTAGTTAAGAAGATGGAAGACTAGAGAGGTTAGGTAACTTGCTTAAGGACACGCTGTTAGAAAGTGGCAAGCTTATTTTTGTTTTGTTTTGTTTTCTATTTTTTGTGACAGTCTCACTATGTTGCCTGGGCTAGAGTGCTGTGGTGTCAGCCTAGCTTACAGCAACCTCAAACTCCTGGGCTCAAGCAATCCTTCTGCTTCAGCCTCCCGAGCAGGTGGGACTACAGGCATGTGCCACCATGCCTGGCTAATTTTTTCTGTATATTTTTAGTTGTCTAGCTAATTTATTTCTATTTTTTTAGTAGGGACGGGGTCTCATTCTTGCTCAGGCTGGTCTCGAACTCCTGAGCTCAAATGGTCCTCCCGCCTTGGCCTCCCAGAGAGCTAGGATTACAGGCCGGCAAGCCTATTTTTGAAGCCAGTCTGGCTCAAGAGAGTTTTTATTTACTTTGCTGTCTTAAAAAATTATCTTGCTAAAAAGGCAGAAGATAGGTAATATAAATAATTAATTGGAAAACAGATGTTCAGCTGCAATATAGTTGTAAACAAAAATTCTTTTTCCTGTGGAATTTTTAAAATTCAGAATAATTCTATCTTGGATTCATAGAGTGAATTTTTTCTTTCTGATCAGTTACTTTGAGGTATATTAGATTATGTATGCTGTTTAATTTTGAACTAAAGTATTACACATTCTGCCATAAAGTATATAAATCATTACCTCATGCCTTTTATTCTATTTCATTAAAATGCCTATTTCAGGCCAACATAAATTTAGTTTTTAAAACTGTAAGTTTTTAATATATTTTAACGTCTAGTAGAGTTCTCATTGCATTCTTCAGAATTTTCCTGACTTTAATAGTAACAACAACAACAACATTTGTTGGTATTTATTTGAAATCTTATTTAATTTGTAGATTAATTAAAGAGTTATATCTTTACAACATCAAATTCGTCCTTTCCTTTTCTTGCAAATTTTACCTGTCAATTTATTTCAAGTCTTCTTTTGTGTTCCTTTATAGAGTTTTAATGTTCATGTGTGTCTTGCCCATCTCTTGAACTCCATTTTAATACACAAATGTATTCAATTTGTTAATTATTAATTACTCAAGAATTTTTGCATCAGTATTATTATAAATGTAAGTGACATGTGGTTTTCTTGTAGGACACACAGGCAGTGTGTGTCTGTGATGCTGTCTTTGTAGAAATGGTTTGGTTTGGATTTTTTCATTGTTTTTTAAAGAATCATGAAATTTTATAACTTTAAGGTTTGTTGTACTGTGTCATATTTTCATATGAGGAAACTAAATCTCAAGAAATTTAAGTGCCTTGTCTGCTTTTAAACAGTTAATTAATTTTAAGTGGGAGAGATTTTTTTTTAAAGGCAAGTAACAGTTTAGCAGTTTTTAGATTTGTAACTTTTGTGCCTAGTTGTTCCAAAATGGAATATATTAAGACATTTTCCTTCTAAAGCCCAATTACTGTATCCTAGAACACACACACACACACACACACACCCCTTTTAGACCTTTGGTACATTTTATATATTAATACTTTTACTGGTTGTCAGCTACTCTGCGTCAGGCTCTGTGGATATTAAGGTCTATAAGAAAAGTAAGTTTTTGCTTAAGTATATGTGTTACAAGTCAACTTAAAAGTGGTTCTTATTTTCAGACTTTTTGAATCCTAGGGAGATAGGTTATATTTTATAATTTATGAAAAAAATGAAAAATTCAGTGTTTCCATTTTTGAAATGTTTAACATAAATCAGTGAGATAAAATGAGGACATTTTAGCTTCCATCAGTCTCCTAGCTTTTAAAAATGAGGCCAAAGTAAGGCAAAATAAGGAGTATAAGTTTTACTTGAGATGTAATGGCTCTTCAACTACTGTTGTGTTTCTTAAATTTTTCACTTAATGTATTTAGACAGTTTTTAAATTAACTTCAGAGGAATTTTGAGAAAACATGGCCATGTCAAAATGTAAAGGATCAAATTTTAAGCTCTATTTTGTCTCATTTTCCAAGTATGTATGTATTTATATGTATGATTCTGTCTGATGTTTTTGTTTTATAATTATTTAAATAAGTATTTTTGGTATATAGTATATTTATAAACAAACTAAAGGGGAAAGTAAACATACAGAAGTAAATATATTCATGATTCTGAGGCAGTGATTCTTGAGTAAGTGCTTTTATTCATTCCTGCTGTATTTGCATGTAGTGTAAGCTAGTCTTTTTAAACACACTTTACATTGCCTTTCTACCTTATTTTAAAGTGATTATTATTAGTGAAGCTAGAATCAGCCTAGATTGAAGGCAGCTAGTTGTGAAGGAATGTTTGTTATCAAATTCAAATGTATTTCAGAAAATTTAAGTACTCAAGTGTAGGTGTATCTAAAGGTTATGAGGTAAAAAATTGTTGGTGAAATTGGAAAGGTATGTACACTATAAACTGTGTGTGTGTGTGTTTAAATTAGCATCAACATTGTAACAGTTTGTCACTGAATGACTTTTCAGACAATGTGTGTTCTCCCTAACAATTTTGTTAGGCAAAAAGGGATTTGATATGGCATCCAAGAGGAGAGCTACTTCTCTTACATTTATGAGAAAATATGTCAGAGGGAGTAACTTGGCTTTGGCAACCCAGCAGTTAAGAGGGAAGTTTTTATAACTGAGCAATATGACAACTGGGAATAAAGTACTGTGCAATTTTTATAGATAATAAATCTGCTAGAACCTTAGATTTAGAAATAGGTGAAAAACATAGCTTTATCTTTTTTAATATTTTTAATAGCATGCGTTTATATTTTACCACTAGTATTTTAAGTGGTTCTTTTTATAGTTTGTATTTCAAAAACAATTTGTTTAGTTAAAACATCATCTTTTCTGCTAATATTACTCAGTTGGAAATAAATAAGAATTTTTTAATTACAATTTTACCTCAGCTTTAAATGTTACTTTTGGTTCTTGAATTTAAGGTTGATTATGCTATAAGAGGCATGGCTATCAGAATCTTTGCAGATACTGGTTCAAACTATTGAACAACCTAAAGACCAGAAAATATAATTAAGGAAGAATGGGCCCTAATAATCTCTCAGTCATCTTAGTGACAAGTTTGTTGATCAAAAGTTCAAATAGGTGTTTAAGAAATATACTTAAGACTTGAGCTACTTCTTTTGTTACTTTCCCTAGTTCTTAGAGGTATTCCACTAATAACCACTGTTTATATCCATACTTCTTCCATGTTGTCTTCTGATCTCTCTCTTTATTTCCATTTCCTCTTGTACTTAGAGTATATATAATACCAGTTAACATTTGGTTATTCCCCTCCCATGTTTTTTTCCTCAACATGATTTTAAGCTTCTTTTTATATACTTACATTCTCCGATAGGGTAGGACATATTAAATAACATAGGCTATTGACTTGTACTTTTGGACTAATCAGTAAACATAAAAAACTTAAAATGCTTGTTTATAGAAAATTTAAAGCTGTAGCTCTTTGTTTATAATAATTTGAGAATGTTCTTTATCATATGATGTTTGAATCTTTTGTCACTGTTATATATACAATAGGAAAAGATTTAAATCTTTTGTTCAGTAGTCTATAATGAAATTCAAACTCATAAGCAATTAAAGGATTGAACCCTTATTTGAATTATTTATTTACTTATTATTTTTTTGATATATACTCATAAATGTGAAGCCCGTATACATAAGCCCAGAAAGCAAGGTATTTTCCCTGAAACAGAGGCATTAAAATGTGTATATGGAATTCTAGTTCTCAAATGCAGTCTTCATAAAGTTATGAATGTAAATATTGCTATATTCCTTTCCATGAAAGTTGTTCTCTACCATATAGAATGAAAATTGTAATGAATAGTATCTTGTATTTTTTCACAATCTTTTGAATAGAGGTGTATAATTAGAATGTAATTAGAACAAATAATACCTTCCTCTTTGTTTAAACATGGACAGGGTCTCATTCTGTCACCCAGGCTGTAGTACAGTGGCACAAGCATAGCTCACTGCAGCTCTAACTCCTGGGCTCAGGTGATCCTCCTGCCTCAGCCTCCCAAGTAGCTGGGACTAGAGGTGTATGTCACCATGACCAGGTAATTTTTTTTTTTTTTTTTTAAAGAGAAAAGGTCTCACTATAGTGCCCAGGCTGGTGTTGAACTCATGGCCTAAAGTGATCCTCCCACCCAGCCTCTAGAGTTGCTGGGATTATAGGCATGCACCACCACACCCAACCCAAACCACTCACTTTAAATAAAAGTTTCTTTTAAAGTTGTGCAATAAATATCCTTTTTCTGCAAGACACTTTGTCTTTTTTAGAATTTGTTTTAGGAACTATAACTAAATGTAATATGTTATAAGAAGGTGGGGTAAAAACTGTAAATATTTCACTTTTAAAGGAAAAAATATAAATATTGTGGTTATTAAAACCAGATTTCTATGATTAATTTAAAATTTTTTTAAAAATTGACTTTATATAGAATGTGAAATATCTTAGAAACATGTGAATGATATAATTAATCATGAAGCCTGACATGGTGGCCTATGCCTGTAATATCAGCATTTGGGGAAGCCAAGGCGGGAGGATAGCTTGAGGCCAGGAGTTCGAGACCAGCCTGGGAAATATAGTGAGACTCCGTCTCTACAAAATGTTAAAAAAAAAATAGCCAGGTGTGGCACACCTGGAAGGCTGAGACAGGAGCATCCCTTCAGTCTGGGAGTGCAAGGCTGCAGTGAGCACCACTGCACACTAGCCTGGGCAACAGAGCAAGACACTGTCTCAAATAAATAGAGAGAGAGATAAATTAACCCTGATGTCCCATGACATCAAGTTAATACCTATTTATTGGGTTGATAATGTAGAAAATTTTGGTATCTCCATTTTTATGGGAAAATAAATATATGTATGTTTGTGTGTGTATGTGATTAGACAAATAATGGTTGTAGAAATGGTCTTTGTGGTATCTGCTTTTCTTATATGACTATACAATTTTAAAAATTGCATGATGTTTAGGGAAAAAATTCCCTTCAGAAATTTTTTTCCAAATGAGTGCTCTAAAAATGTCACTTTGAATTAAGGCATGATGTTTGGAAAAGATAACTTATTTATGTTCTTGATGTAGATTTCAGTAACATGCTGAATTTTGTTCTGATTGAATTTTTCCTGTATTTTAAAAGAAATTGATGAAAACATTTGAATGTTAAGTTTTTTAGATTTTGCTTTATAAAAAAAATTAGAATTATATAGAATAAAAGAATGCAATCCTTTTAATATTCCTAGGAAAGGATTAGATAAGCATGATATTAATTAAACACAGTTCATGTTTGAGTCAAAAGTCTAAACAGCTTTTATAGATTTCTCAGCTTAAATTGAGATGTATTACATTTTTACAATATGAAAAATGGCTAAATTTGTAAATTTTGTAGGATTGTGTGCTGTCAATGTGCTATTTCTGTTTTATAAACTTACCAAAATACCTTAAAAGATATAAATTATGACATGTAATATTTGTTTCCCAATTTCACATTTTCCATATAAAATTTAATAATTGAATAAAGTAGTTGTTTTTAAACTTTATAAACTTAAATTCAGACACAGATCCTTAACTTCTTTAAACAGTCTTTTTCTCCACTCCTCATCCTCATACCTCCTTCCCCAATAAAGTCACAAAACCCCTAAATTTAAGTATTAATGGCTAGATTTGGCATTGATAATTGGTAGCTATAGTTATTTATTTGCTAATGACTGTGATCAGCATTTGTAAATTTGATCAATATATTTTGAGCACCAGGTACTATGTTGGATACTGTTCTAGACAGTAGAATACAATGTTAAGTAAAATAGACAGTTTATGTCCAAATGGAGCTTACATGTAGTATAGAAATAAATAGCCACATAGATTAGTGTATAATTACAAATTAAGGTAGATTCTGTGAATGTTTTAAATAAGGGGTGCTTTAAAATGCTGATTTTATTGAGGTTGGGAATTCAGAAAGACCATTCTAGCATTTGAGAACTGAAGAATAGTAGTTAGCCAGGTAAAGAAACTTACAGATCACCCTTAGTCTGAGTGGTATGTAGTAAGGAGGCAGAGAGTGGTGTCAATGAAATGGATGATTTTTCTGCACCAGTTCCATACTGCTTTAATTAATAAGTTTATAGTAGACATAAGTGGTAGGAAAAATTTTTTTGTGTTCTTCAAGAGTATCTTGATATTTTTGCCCTTTGCATTAACATATAATTTCAGAATCAGCTTTATGAAATCCCCAAAAAACTCTTCAGATTTTTATTGAGATTAACATTAACTCATAAATCAACTTTTGAGAATTGGCATATGTATAATATTGAGTCTTCCTTTCCATGAACATAGTATATGTCTCCTTTTATTTAGGTTTTCTGTAAATTTTCTCAATAAAGTACAGACTGTAGGTGAGAATATAGATTGGTACAGCCATTGTGAAAATAATATGGAGGTTTTTGAAGATATTAAAAATAGAACTACCATATGACCCAGCAATCCCCCTTGTGTACATGTATCCAAAGAAAATGAAATCACTACCTCATAAAGATATCTATACTCTGATATTCATTGTAGCCTTATTCACAATAATGAAAATATAGAAACAATCTAAGTGTCTGTTAACATATGAATGGATAAAGAAACTGTGGTACATATATACAATGGAACGTTTTTCAACCTTAAAAAAGAATGAGATCTTGCCATTTGCCATGGATGAGCCTGGAGGACATTATACTAAGTGAAATATGCCAGACACAGCAAGAAAAATATTACATGATTTCACTTATATGTAAAATATTTATAAAAAAATTGAATATACAGAGAGAGAGACTAAAACATTGGTTACCAGGGCAGGAGGGGAGGGGAGAGGAAAAGGGGAGGAGATGTATCAGAATATATGAAGTGGCAGATATGTAGGATGAACAAGTCTAGAGATCTAATGTACAATATGAGGACTGTAGGTCATATAATTATACTGTGTATGGGTTTATGTGAAATGAGTAGATTTTAGCTGCTCAACACAAAAACAAAAAATTGGGTAACTGTGAGATGATAGACATTAACAATTTGCTTCACTATACTAATCTTTTTGCTGTCTCTCTGTATTCCATAACATCATTGTATATCTTAAATATAACAATAAAATTTATTAAAAAATAAAGTACAGTGTGATTATTGGTACATTAACATGTAAACATTTATAATTGTACATATTTGGTTCAGTTATACATGAAGAATCAAACTATTGATTATAAATAAGTCTAGTTTAAAACTTTTAGTACTCTGCAACCCATAATTTCTTACTATTTAGGTATCCTGTACTGTGTATTCTTCAAAGAAACCAACTCTTTTATATGTCTGTCTACCACTTTTACTATCATTAAATGAATTAAACATATTATACATGTGCAGAGGTACAGGAAGAAAAGGCAATACATAGAAAACATTGGGTAGATAAAATATAAATATGCAATCAAAATCATACAAGAAATGAAAATTATTCATTTAAAAGTGATTTTCAGAAATTATTATGAATTCTTGGCCTGTCTCTTCTGTTAGTATTGTTTGGGAATATTTTAAAAGAATTAGCTAAAAAAAAAAAGAAAAGAAAATTAAAGAATTATCTAAAGATAGAGCTATAAGATCTACTTATTTTGGCGAATATTATTTATTTTATTTATTTATTTTTTTGAGACAGAGTCTCACCCTGTTGCCTGGGCTAGAGTGCCATGGCATCAGCCTAGCTCACAGCAACCTCAAACTCCTGGGCTCAAATGATCCTCCTGCCTCAGCCTCCCGAGTAGCTGAGACTACAGGCACGCGCCACCATGCTCGGCTAATTTTTTACATGTATATTTTGAGTTGTCCCGCTAATTTCTTTGTATTTTTTTAGTAGAGGCAGGGTCTCGCTCTTGCTCAGGCTGATCTCAAACTCTGGAGCTCAAATGATCCACCCACCTCAGCCTCCCAGAGTGCTAGGAGTACAGGAGTGAGCCACCGCTCCCGACCAAATGTTACCTATTTTAATGATGTTCAGATCATGTACTTAAAAGGTGAAAGAGTAAAAAAAATTTCCTTGTTTCTAAATAGGCCGTTAGGCCTGGTGTGGTGGCTCACGCCTATAATCCTAGTTCTGTGGGAGGCTGAAGTGGGAGCATAGCTTGATCTCAGGAGTTTGACACCAGCCTGAGCAACAGTGAGACCCTGTCTCTACCAAAAAGAAAAGAAAAACAAAAAGGTAAAAAAAGTACACAAAACAACAAAACCCAGCCAGGCATTGCCTCAGTGGATCGTAGTCCCAGCTACCAGGAGGCAGAGGCAGAAGGATGCTGACAGCCCAGGAATTGGCGCTTGCAGTGAGCTACAGTGACATCATTGCACTCTACCCAGGGACAATTGAGTGACACTCTGTCTTAACAACAACAAAAAATAAGGCAGAAATATATACATATCTTTAATGAAAATATTTATGGTTTTTTAAAAAACAAAACAAAACAGGATTTTAACTCTAGTAATATTTACCTTCCAAAGTAACTCTTTCTTTTCTAGTATTCAGTAAAACATTTTTCTTCTGTTTCTTTCTCCTGCTTTTAGATTATTTTTTCTCTACCTTATTCCATAGCTTTTCTTTTTTCAGCCCCTTGTAAAAGTTGACATTCTTCTGACCCTGTCCTAAGTCCCAACTACTCCTATAACTTTGGCTAGGGAATCTCATCTGGCTTTATGTAGTAAAGCTGAGTTACTTCACATTTGTTCATTAGATTGTGAACAAAACGTTATGCATCACCACCACCACCATCATCAGTGGCAGTACCATCTTCATCAACATCTTTGCCTATATTGAGTGCTTACAGGTTGTTCTCGAACTCCTGAGCTCAAGCAATCCTCCCACCTCTGCCTCCCAGAGGATTACAGGCGTGAGCCACTAAAACCTCTTTTTAAAAGGCACCTGAACAGTAATCATAACTATCGAATTATTATCTGGTATTATTATATTTAAGATAATGGAACAAAATAATTTTCAGAAATCCAAATTTTAAACAATTCAGACAACCAATGGAAAAGGTGTGAAGCTAAATGTAGACATTCTGGAAGAGTTGACTATTTCTAAAGTAGAAGTTATATTATAAGCCCACAAACTATACTGGTAGAATTCTCAGCCAGTCAATGATTTTCTTGTTTCTGACATAAAAGTTACATTAAGACATTAAGAGCACTTAAACCACCTATACCCATACAGAACCAATTTCCAAAAAGATCAAAATTACTGAAGCATTGTTTGAGTCAGCATAGCTTCAAAAATCTACAAAGTAAGATTATATGTGTATATATAAATATTTCAAATCTTAGGATTAATAGCTAAAAGGTAAGTTTTGATACCATCAGGTCCAGCTATTTGATTTTATATGTAAGGAGCAACTGAGAGAAAATAAGAAACTAAATGACTTGGTTGAGATGGATTAGTTAGTTATTGTCAAGTGTAAAATAATCATCATCATCTTTTAATAGATTCTCTATGTACCACATTTTCATCTATTAATTTTTTCCCTTCTTAGAATAACTTTGCCTTGAATTTTCTTGAATTTTTATTTAAGACAACAAGGCAATTTCTTACAAATTATTTATTATGCTTCTGACTTCTTAAGATGGATTGACAGGATTTCTCTCTGCTCTTGCTCATTTGCTCATTGAATCAAGTGTGTGACGAAGGTAGACTAGCATATAAGTATAAAAGGAGAAGCTATGAGAAGGTTACATTATCATGCTATTATCTAATAACACATGTTAATAGTGTAAGATAGCTATATAGTCTTTTACTATATCTAGTAAAGTATATATATTGCTGGAGAGATGATTTGTAAAGGATATTCTGAAGTCTCTTAACATGATACATTTTAAATTCTGAGTTTTCCTACATTAAGAAATAAAACTCCTCCCTCAAATAACTAATTTCCTTTAAAAAATCAAATTTATTCCAGTAAGCAAAATTCACTGTGAATTTTTGCATGTTTCCCAAAGATTTTATTGCAATCAGATGTCATTATAAATTTCTGCAATGAAGACTTGGAATTTAGTATTGAAACCAGTATTTGGTTGTACTTTGTTATACTAGTTGCGTTGATGAAATATCAAAGCCGTTAGTAATTACTGTTAATTGACATTACTCTTAGTTATTTAATAATAGGCTAACTTTCTTTTATCACTATACATATTTCTTTACCATTTTCCTCCATTTCTTTCCCTCCCTGCATTTTTTTCCTATCTTTTCCATTGGTAGAAATGCAGAGTAATTTCAATATAATCATACATAAAACACTATTACTCAAATCTGCTTTAAAGGATGTATTCCAAAATCATATACATTTTTTAATAATGTTCATTTAGCAGCAGCAGCTTGCTTCTCCCTCTCTGTTCTCCCCTCTTCCTCGGGAAAGAAAGAATATAAGCTGTAGAAGAGAATTCTTTGAACAAAAAGCACAGAGTAAAGAACCACATTTCTCATCAGAGGAACTGCATGAGACACAGAGGAGGGAAGGGATTGAGGGACAAGACGCCATTGATGAGAGAGTTTTGATGGTTTAAAGGAATGAATAACTCATACAACTTTGGGGATACTAGAAAATAAGAGAGGGCACCTGATTTTAATAAGTTGCTATGCATTAAGGCTTAGACACCACTACCTCCAATCCCCATGTTCACATATTTTATAAACAAACATTGAAATTATCTTGTGTCCATATATCCTTAAATGTGATTCTGATCAGAATGTGAGCTAGGGCTATGGCTTTATCCCTCGTGTAAGATTGCTTAAGTTTCATTTAATTAAAATAGAAATCAAAGGCCAAAATGTTGACATTTGATTTTTTATTGCCTTTCTCATGTCTGACTATCTCAGTCATCAGGTCTCAGCTAAAATATTATCTCTATGGATAATACAATGTATAGTATGCCACTTTTCATCTAAAACGAGAGGACGTACATATATATATATACTTATATACCTTTGTGTGTCTGTATGTTTATATACACACCCACATAGACAGGCATCTATCATTTTTTATTAAATAATGGAAGGATAAACCATACAATTAAAAAAATTATCAAATTTTTTTGAAGTGATTATGTTATTTTAACTCCCACTGTAATATATGAGAGTTTCATTTACTCCATATCCTTTTTGGTTTTAGTTACTCTGGTGAGTGTGAAATCTTATCCCTTGTGGTTTTAATTTGCATTTAGTCATTTTGAGCACTTTTTTATGTACCTGTTTGCCATTCTTCTATCTTCTTTTGTGAAGTGTGTATTCACTACTACTCTTTTCCTTATAGAGTGGTAGTGTTATTAGTCTTTTTATGTTGGATATGTAGTAATTTGTATATGTTCTGGATATATCTTTGTCAGATATACATGTAACTATTATTTTACTTCTATTATTTACCAATAATAATAAAAGTATTATATATAAACGATATTGATACATTTAATATTTGTATTAAATATTAAAAGCTGACACTTAGAGGGAAAATAATTAGTATTTAAAACACAGACTTTATAATTTTAAATTTAAAACAAATATTACATTGTACTATTTTGTTTTTGGTTTCAGGTGCAGTTAAAAACTAACATTTCTAGTCAGTATGTAATTCGGATGCAACCAACTAATAGGTGCCTTTCTACACTGGAGTGTGCAGCCGTTGCTCTTTCGATCTTGGAGAAAAACAGTTATATTCAAGAGGTATGTCTTTGGAAGGTTGTAGTTTTTGACAGTAGGAGTTTGGTTAGATTTTACCTAGAAAATTTAGATAAGCTTAACTTGTTAAATTTGTAACTCTAGTGACAAGTAGAATGTATCTGTGATAGAGATTTATGTACTTTTATAATCTTTCCCCTCTGGTGTTTTTCTGTGTTAGTTTAGCATTCCAGATTGCATTATTTAAATATTCATACTAAGCTGTACAAACAGCATTTGTAATATGCTAATTTGCATTTAAGTAGTACAACATTAAATAGAGTTTTTTGGCTAGATTTTTCTTTTAGTATTTTCTATGTCTCTTTTTAGTGTTTTGTGTTCTTTTATACTCAACTTTTTTTTCTTTTTAGTTAGAGGAACATTTTATAGCAAGATTTTTGTTTTTGCATTGGTGCCTTTATTTGAGGAGGTATACTAACTTCCTGTTTATCATACTAACCTTGCTTACAGTTTGTAAAAAAGACCTTTTTTGAGGAAAAATTCCTATAGAATATAAACAGGTTATAACTTACAATCATTTTATTTAATTTCCATGAAAGCATGATGATTTCATATATAATTAATAATCATCGACAAAGAATAATATTTTAATGAGCTTACTAACAGCTCAATCTTTTTGGAACATGTAAGAAACTGCCTCTGTAGCAAAAGAAAAAAATAGTGAAATAAAATTTAAATTGTTAGGGGTCTTTAATCATTGAAAAATTTTGATAAGTACAACTCAAGGAGAAAAATCATAGGATAATGAACATAACTAAATGGAGTGTGTAACTCCCCCTCTGATACCTTCCCTCCCCCCACATAGAAAGTACTCTTTTCTGCTTGCTTGCTTTCTCTCTCATTATACACAATGTTTGCTATTATAAGACTGTGCCTTAGACATGAAGGAAATTTCACTGATGGATAAAAGTTCAGTTGAATGTAACTGGATTTGTTACCAAGATGTTAATCCTAAAGAGAACAACAAAAATCTCAGGCGCAAGGAGTGTTAAAGAATGCCAGAAGCAAGGGCTGAATTACTTTTTTCCTCTCTTCTACCCTAAACTCTTGAAAATGTGAGTTGGAGACTTCTCTTCTTTTGAAAGAAGTAGGCTTTCATATGCAGGCTTCTCTTGAGTGTGTATATGTGTGAGTAGACTTTGTTTTGGGTCTAGGCAATTTCATTTTCTCTGTTCTCTGTCCTTTAGAAAAATTTCATAAGGGACGGTAGATCCCTACCCTAAATGACCAGGGAGTGTTCTCAGATTCTCTTCCTTCTCCTCTAACCTTATCACCTATTCCCATGCACCTAGCCATTGAACATGGCACTTTATATACCCCTATACTTGCCTTTCTGTTTTGTTCATTCACTGTCATCCCTGTATATTCTTGAGAAACAAAGAATATTCTTTTTATAGGTATCTTAAAAGAAAAGTGAAACCTGCTGTTGTTTAAACTTGCTTTATGTGTAGTCTCTGTAATTTCATTTTTGTTGGTGTAAAATTCTAGGATCAGACAATATCAGACCAAAGAACCATTAAAGGTTCAGATTTTGAGGGAAAAATATAATATTCTTTGGCTATAGATTTGAAACTTGCTTTTCTCTCCTTTTGGTTTCTGGAAAGAATCCTCTGTGGTCTTACATCTCTTATTCTCACGATTGGAATTGGATCTTTACTGCAATCCTAAATGGATGTTTTAATGTTGGTAATAGTGGTGGTTATAGTAATAGTAAGTGTATTAGTATAAAAGGGTTAGGGATAGGGTTTGTACTACTATTATACTAATACTGCTGCTGCGTCCCCCCCCCCCCCCTAGTTTTGTAAGATATTATTCTGGCACTAATTTAGGTACCATCAAGAATGTTTCAGGTTCTGGCTGGGCACGGTGGCTCACACCTGTAATTCTAGCACTCTGGGAGGCTGAGGCGGGAGGATTGCTCAAGCTCGGGATTCGAAACCAGCCTGAGCAAGAGCGAGACCCCGTCTCTACTATAAATAGAAAGAAATTAATTGGATAGCTAAAAATATATAGAAAAAATTAGCAGGCATGGTGGCGTGTGCCTGTAGTCTCAGCTACTCAGGAGGCATAGGGAGGAGGATTGCTTGAGCCCAGGAGTTTGAGGTTGCTGCAAACTAGGTTGATTGCCATGGCACTCTAGCCTAGGCAAGAGAGTGAGACTCTGACTCAAAAAAAAAAAAAAAAAGAAAGAAAAGAATGTTTCAGGTTCTATTTTACAAGTATTCTGGCTTCTACAGGTATTGAATGCATTCTTTCAAAGTTGCCTGAGAAGGAACTTTTTAAAAAGATGATATTATATATTGAGGGCAACTTTCTTAATATTGTTTTAGGGTTTCTTCTCCATCAGCATATTTTCATTTTTATTCTTTGACTACTTTTTTTGATATAACCAAAAGCACTCACTGATGACATAAAGCCAAAAGCTGACATTGACTATTGCTAGATTGGATGTGCTTTGTGATATGATCTTTTAAAACAAAAAAGAAATCCTCTCCGTGACAATTTGAGACTTGCAAAACATCTTACATTCTGAGTATAATATCTAACAAAAGGCAAAGTTTAAGATACTACATACTTAAACTACAAAGTTTAAGTATGGTGACAGCATCCACAATCTCTTTAGCTTTTGTTATTGTTGTCTAAGAATCAAACTGAACATAAAATCCCAAAGTAATATAGTGAGGTCCTAGAACCCTATTCTGTTTGCTTTGGTGGTCAGGAGTAAACATACAACAGTGGCCAGGAGTATAAAAGGATGTTCGACAATCAAGCTTGTGATTTGGGAGGTGCTGATGAGATAGTTGGTAGGATCAGGAGAAGAAGGAAATGTATAAGCATCCCAATTTGCTTATTATTATAGATGGCAAAAATTGACCCCACTCAATTTATAGCAAAGAGTGCTTTCCTAGAACCCCAAGTCCAGCCTGTTCAAGTCTAGTTACAATAAAAAATTAGCATGTTTGCGATACACACTTACTGTCTGCTCTGAACATAGATATTTTCTTCCTTTCCTGGGAAGGAAAGCTATGACATACATTTTTTCCCAGTAACCTTTTATTAGGGGCATTCGATTATTATAAAAGCTTAAGATGATGGAGAGTAGAAAATTTTCACCTGTTTTCATTCTTTAGAGGTAGAGTTCTGTAAAATAAATAACTTGGCACAGAATAGGATTGTTAGCCTGTTGATTTATTGTCATTCTTTATTCTAGAGCAGTTTTTCAAGCACCTGGAAGTAGCATGATAGGACAGCATAGCTACCTAGAAGTAGCATGAGATGGACTTTCTCAAGTAGGTTTGAATTACAACCTCATTACTTACTATCATCACTTTTGCCTGTGGGCAGTTCACATAATCTCTTTGTGCTGTTTTCTAATCTGTAATATACAAAAAATAGTTACCCGACAGTATTGTGAGAATTGAGTGAGGTAATGTGTGTTAGTTGCCACAGTTGTCAACACAGGCACTCCAAAAGATTTAATCGTTTTGCCCTTGCCCTTCCTTGCTTCTCTGAGCTTGCCTATAGATTGACACTTATGAAGTTTTACCTTATGAACTTTTTAAAAATAGATGTGGCAAAGCTTTGTGCGGTAGCCTAAGTGCCTTAGCTCTACCCAACACCAATCATTGGTAGTAATAGTTCTTTGAAAATTGTCACTTTGCATATACAGACAAAAGGATTTACCTAGGGTAGGCTAGACTTCAGTAATTTAAAACTCTAAAATTGAAATGGCATAACATGACAAAGGTTTATGCTTCTCTCATGCTGTTTGTCTGGTGGGATTGCCCGTAGGACCTCTGTTCATTGTAGTCACTCAGGTACCCAGCCTGACTGAGGAACTATCTAGACACACCATTCCACTTTCATCAAGGAAAGTGGTGACGCCTACACCACTGTTAATGCTTCTGCCCAAAGACGGGACATACTACTTGCGCTCACATTTCATTAACCATAGCAAATTATATGGCCATGCCTAACTTTAATGGGGGATAGAAAATGCAATCTGACTGCGTATAAAGAAGGAAGACTGGCATATTTGTGAACATCCCTAGTGACTACTGCAGAGATGGAGTGGGGATCTGATCCAGATCTCTCTCCAAAATGCATTTTTTAAATTATCTCCGTAAATTGACAAAATCTTATCTTTAAGATGTGAAAGTTGGAAGCCCTTGATCATAGGAATATTACTTTTCTCCTAAATGTGAAGAATCTAATAAATGTCATAAAATATCAACAGAATCTTCAGGTGTCTCAGTCTGTATGTCATCCTAGGTATTTTTCCTAGGGATGATGTTTCAGAATCCAATCAGTGTACCATGTTGACTCTGTAAAGTGGGTAAAGTAATATATAGTTATTTCCTCTTTTCCTCTCTTGTTTTCTTCATTAAAAGAAATTAAAAGAACATACTTAAGAAGCTTTCTATAATAATATTATACAGAGCTTTTCAAAGATGTTTGTCTTTTTTCTTATCAGTGTAGATCAGTTAGGAATTATGTTTGATGACATGTAACAGAGCCCTTAATGCGGTGATTAAATCTCATCGGGGTTTCTTTACTCCTATAAATAAGAAATGTTAACATGGGCAGTTCTGGGTTGAGAATGCAGCTTGAAAAGGACATCAGGGACCCAAGTTTCTTCCATCTTTGTCTCCATCATATTATATATTTGGCTTTAATCTTCATGTTTATTGTAGTGGCATCGTGGTTGACCCACTATCCCCAATAATCATGTACCAAGCAGAAAAAAAGAACAAAAAGCCTATGCCTGCTAATTCTGTTCTTTTTTAAAGAGTATCTCAGAAAGCCCTACCCAACCACTTCCACTTCACTTCATTGGATAGACTGTGTCATTAGTCCATGTAATAATATTACTGGCTCAACACATTGCCTCCTTGAATAACATTTGGATTCTTTTAATAAGGAAGAAAAGAATGAATATGGAGAAGCAATTACCAGTGACTGCCACAGTTTGTAATAGTTCATTGTAAATTAAAGCTATTTGACCCCTTTTCTACCACTTATGTTGTATATGTGGGGGAGTAAATTTTCACATAGACATTGTGAAATTTTTGTAGTTAAATCTATTCATTTTTTGTTTGCATTTATTTATTTATTTATTTATTTATTTATTTATTTATTTATTTATGACAGAGCTTCACTCTGTTGCCTGGGTTAGAGTGCTGTGGCATCAGCTTAGCTCACAGCAACCTCAAACTCCTGGGCTCAAGTGATCCGTGATCCTTCTGCTTCAGCCTCCTGAGTAGTTGGGACTATAGGCACATGCCACCATGCCCGGCTAATTTTTTCTATATATTTTTAGTTGGCCAATTAATTTCTTTCTATTTATAGTAGAAATGGGGTCTTGAACTCCTGAGCTCAAGTAGTCCTCCCGCTTCGGCCTCCCAAAATGCTAGGATTACAGGTGTGAGCCACTGTGCCCAGCCTTCTTTGCTTCTTCTGTGCTCCTTTAACAGTCTGTTTAGTTGTAGTTTTGCCTTTTTATTATTTAAAAGCTTTAGATCAGGAATCTTGGGCCTATGGAGAGAATCTGGCTCAATATGTGTTTAAAACACTGGCATAGTGTTACTATTTTTTACTTTTATTTTTTGAATTTGAATAACTTTAGGTAGGGCATATACTCCATTTGTATTACAACCTCAGCTATTATCTGTTAGCTTATAAGTCCACCCAGTTTACATATTTTTATCACATGCTTGGCCCCACAGGTATTTGGATGTAGACAGGTATGTACACAGTTAGAGTGATTTCAAATGCACCAAATCATGGGTATCTAACTTGTATGGGGTCCATGGAGTAATGTGAGAAAAGTAGTAAACCACTTGCTCATTGCTTCTGTCATCTAATTGTTATCAGGTGTCAGTGTGCTTGCATCAGTTTGTGATTGAAACTGAATTAACTAATTTGATATGCTTACCTTTGTATCTAAAGGTTTCTGTTAGACTGCTTATTTCAGATCATTTTTATAATGGCATCAAATTTTCATGGTGTTTGAATAAATTAATGTAGAAAACTAAGTTCAGACTATTATAATACCTGTATGGAAAATCAATATTTGTGTCTTTTTATTTTAATATAAGATTCCCATGGGAGGTAAAGTGTGCCTGTTTATTAGACTTCCTTAGTGTGGTATGTAAGTTATGAATTTAAATATATTAATTATCTAGAAATAATTATATCTATTTATTAGAGTACCTATTGTTTTTCATAGTTAAAAGACAATAATAATAAAGAGAAACATAGTAGTCCCTGTTTCTGAAGGTAAAATGTCGATAGAATATCATGATTTTCACATATAACTTTTTTTAGTATCTTTTTTTTTCTTAACAGACTTTGCTTCGCCCTCTTCGAGCCTTATGTTCTTTCCAGCTTCAGCATGGTGCTCAAATTCGCCTCAGCAAAGAACACCTTCTGAAAAATGGATTATATCCTAAGCCTATGCCAAAGAACAAACGCAAACTCAGGAAAATGGAACTGTTAATGAATAGTGTTAAAATTTAGTACAGTTGTTCTTATGGTGCTAGTTTACTTTATCTGATAATGTCCAGTTAAGTTTTCATTCAGTTTAGGTCTGTGGGTTTTTCACTCTCTGAAGAAGAATGAAAGTTACATACTAATCTTGCCCAGAAGAAGGAAGTAAACCAAATAGCCATAAAAACAACAGAGCAATTTCACTGACTCAGTGAAAAGCAAGATTTCATACTGTATTCGGTTTTAAAAATGTGCCTCTAAAACATGTTTTCAAATCCATAATTTAAAATATGATTAGTTGTTGAGCTGGGTTAGAAGTTCTTGCTATAAAATAGAAGGAAGTCATGCCTGATTGGAACAGTATTGTTTCCATTAATGTTTATGGATAATTAGGTGTAGAGCAATAATAGAGATATCTACATCAATTTACAATCAAGTACCTGAACTTCATAGTTTAAAATAAGTAGCAAAAGAAAACAGTAGTTTAGATTCAACTTATTTATTTTATAAAATAGTATAAAGGAATAAGGAAACTTTAAATATTCTTTAGGGCTAAACTTGACCTCAGCTAATGTGATTTAAATGATCTATTAATTGCCCTCACTTTTAAAGAGGTGCATGTAATTTTGAAATCACATACATTTTCATTTGCAATCACTCTGGATAAGTTTTTATTTTTCGTTGTATTCACCTGTATGAGTTTTGAGTATTTACTGAACAGGTTTATTGATTGTGGTAAACTACTTTTGTTGAAGTTTTTATATGGAAAATAAGTAGAATATAATACAGCTGTTACTTTGAGAACATATTTCTGTAAGTAGGGCTATTTACATCTTTTTTAATGGGCAAACACTTTTAATTCGAGACAACAAACTCCCCCTGCCCTGTTGGGAACATATTTACTAAGATTTTGTATTGAATAAGAGACACGTGTATAATGTATATTTGTATCCAACTGCAATTATGTACAAATTTTCACAAGAAATGGGGACTTCATTTGGTCTTTGTTTATGATTTCTAGAGTTTCCTGTATCCATGTTCAGTTGTCAGGAAAAGCTAAACATGCATTTAAAAAGTAAGCTTGATAAATATTTGTGTGTGTATGAGAAACATGAGCATACACCAATGGTTTCTGAAAGTTTTTATGCTTATTTATTTGTTTATTTTTACCCTGGATTAGACCCTTATTAAAAAGCTATAATGCTGGTCACAATTAGAATGCTAATATTTGGGGAAACTATGCAGAAAATACCTTAAAATATTAAAAGTTAGATTCCTGTCTTTTATTGTTGACTTATTTTTGAATTAAAAAACAAGTTAGCTGATTTGTAATCTCAAACACCTAATATTAAATCATTATTTGACATATAGGGAAGAAATAGTATATAAGAATGTATACTGGTTTCTTAACATATGGGCTAAAATCATTTTGAAGTAATTTTTTTCACATTGAAATTAAACTGCACAAATTTTCTTTAGTCATTTATTTTTTTAAAAAAGAATACCTCTACATAAGACACCATTTATATCTCAAAATTTTACTTTATTTGTGTTGATTTTAAGAAGGTTTTATTTTTATCTTTTGAATAAAACATTTTAGAGTATTTTTAATACTTAAAAAGCTTAAAATTTAGTGTTTTATAAATGTATAAAATTTTCTTTAAGAAAGTATGTATAGTTTTCAAATTGTTTTACTAACATTCGTACTTTACTTATTTTTTATTTTTTCACTTGTTTTTTACTGATCTCTTAACAAGGGGGTTCCATCTAATCTTGTTTAGTATACAGTGCTTCTCTAGTCACCTGTTCTCATTAAACAGTTTTAAGTAAGTTTTAAAAACTATTATTACCATTTTTATTACAAAAATTTCTCCACGTGTGTAATATTATGTATTTTAACTGAAAATTTAATCTGGCTTTTAAAGTTTGTTACCTTTTTATTGTTTTATAATAGTTGGCTTTTTAATTCAGGTGCTTTATATTTGCCTGATTTTCCTGGACTTTTCCTGGAAGTTCCAGGTTTTGTGGATCTGTAGCTGATGGTATACTCTAACTGCACTTTGATGTGGTGTAGATTATTTTGTGGGTTGTTATTTAAACCATACAGCTAAGAGAATAGTATTTCCTCATACATAAGGTGACCATGCTTCTGACCCATTTATGGGAGTTTGAAAATCACTGTGCTTATTAACAGGAGAAAATATTATGAAAGTTTCTCACACATATGAGTATAAAGGGTTGAGAACTACAATATACAAAGTAAATCATAGTGCCTGGCAGCTTTCTATAGGTTGAATTATAAGACTGCTTACAAGGAATGTGATAGTTATATTAGGAAAAATTATTTTCCCTAACTTTAAGACTTCAGACACAACTTTCCTTAGCCATGACCACTAATATGTTAGGGTTTGTTTTGAAGATTTTGGAAGAAACAAGCTCCTCACTACCAACATTGTTGGTGAATTGTGTAGCTGAGCACTTCTACATAATTTCTTCAATTTCTTCATCACTATTCCTATTTATTTTCCTAAATAAGCTGTTTAAAAATGTTCTTAAAGAATCTTTTCCATTGAATTTCAGGGATGCTGAATTTCAGGGAGGTAAATTATTGGCCCTTGGATGTAATTGTTATTGGTATAGAAGTAAATTGTATTGATGCTGCAAGTAAAAAATTAGATTTGGCTCAGTAAATTCAAAAGTTTTTTGTAACCATACTTTACTATGTAGATGTAGTCCTTTAAAATAGATACGAATGGGTATTTTTATAAATAAATAATACTGTGTTTTAGATGCAGTGGGACTTTGCATTTAATTGTTTCCCGTAAGTAGGCTTTTGGTAAAATGAATCACTATCTGTCATGTCTAATCTACATTTTTATTTACTGGATTAGTTTAATGCATATTCTCTCGCTTTTCTCATCATACTTTTTCCCTCCTACCCAGGCTCCCCCTGTCCGTCTTTCATCACCTCCATTGTCCCCTTTTCTTTTCTATTATTCTTATCCTGTGTATTAGCTCTTTTTATTTTTACAAATATTCATGTATCCCTGTACAAGCATTTTTCTTTACAAAAGGCCTGTAGTTGTCTTAACAGATTATAATTTTATATTTAAAAATTGGTGCAGAAAATCAGGTAGTGCTCCATGACTTTTTATACCATGCTGATTACTTGGCTTTTCTCTTGGTCTGTTTAGGCTGCTATGACAGAATACTACAGACTGGGTTGGTTATGAACAACAAAAATTTATTTCTTACTACTTTGGAGGCTGGGAAGTCCAAGATCAAGTCATCAGCAGATTCAGTGTCTGGTGAGGGCCCACTTTCTGATTCATATACGGTGCATTCTAGCTATGTTCTCACTAGTCTCTTACAAGGACACTAATCCCAGTCATGAGGACTCTGGCCTCATGACATAATCATCTCCCAAAGGCTCCACCTCCTAGTACCATCACCTTGGGGGTTAGGATTTCAAAATATGAATTTTGGGAGGACATAAACGTTCAGGCCATAGTAGCTCCCTTACTCTTACTCTATTAAAAAAACATATTAAAGAAATAGGTAATTATTTATTAGCCTTTTTTTTTTTAGACAGGTTCTAACTCTGTCGCCCTGGCTAGAGTGCCGTGGCGTCATCATATCTCACTGCAACCTCAAACTCCTGGGCTCAAGTGATTCTCCTATTTCAGCCTCCCAAGTAGCTGGGGCTACAGGTGTGTACCACCATAACTGGTTAATTTACTTTTTGTAGAGATGGGATGTTACTCTTGCTTAGGCTGGTGTCAAACTCCTGGCCTCAAGCAATCCTCCCACCTCGGCCTCCCAAAGTGTCAGGATTATAGCATGAGCCATTGCACCTGGCCATAGCCTTTCACTTTTTTTTTTTTTTTCAGCATATTATGGGGGTACAGATTTTAAAGTTTCAATAAATGCCCTTTCCCCCCTCCCCCCGC